>VTPC01090835.1:241134-276543 GCA_011009095.1 Ignelater luminosus | reverse complement strand
TTTTTACTCATAATGGTGGTAACTTGCCTGCTTTTACACCAAATTAAATAATAATAAAAATGTATTACAGTCAATAATAGCGTCTCACAAAAATGGCGTTCACCAAAAACAAGTTCGCATCATTTTTTGTTAATGTATGTTGCTAACTCAAAAGTACAGGTTATGTGTATCTATGGTGTACGTTCAAGACCCTCAGCAGGTTAGATAATTTCACACAAAGAGCGCCTGGTCAGCCGAAGCCGGGCGCGCATGGAACAAGAAAGTTGGCGATTGGTCCTCGCAGGATGCTGTAAGGATTCCCACTACAGAAGCCCGCGGTGGTAAGGGGGGCGTGGGACCCCGCGGCTGCGTGGGGCCCCTTCAGTAGTCGACCGGCCGTCTTTGTAGTACGTTTTGCATGTGCTGTTGTTTCTCGATCGCGTATCGTTCTTAAGCCCGATGCGGGCCAGTATTTGTGATGATGTGCAGTGTCATGTGGCGGTTGTTGTGTAGGAGCATGACCCATGGATATTTATTAATACAGTTTTTCTTGCTACTTCTAACATTACTACAGGTAATTTATTATTATTAAGGTCATGTTATTTATTGTAATCGAAGGGATGAAAACGGCGCGCTACAGGTTTCATTTTGATGATTGTGGTGGTTGGTTAGGTTAGGTGTGAGAATTATGTACGGTATGTACCACGCAGACTTTTTATTTCCTAGTTTATTATTATTATAAACTATGTAAGGTTATTAGTGCTTCAACATAAAAGCAAAAAACCGTATTATCTTTTTAATTTGTAGAAGAGGTGTATTGTTTTTAAACAATAATAATGCCAAGATTTGAGGTTAAGGGTAATAAAAGAAACAATTTACAGACGTGACATGCTCGTTTGTCTTTTACTGAAGAACGCATCGGTCAGTTCATGGCTTACTAAACAAAGCAGTTTATAAAACCAATAAATAAGCTTATTGTTAGTTACAAGTGTTTTTAATTGAATATGTAATAATTCGTTAAAAGGCGTAACTTCCATTTAGATTTATACAAAAAAATGTTAAGTTATTGTTATTTAATATTTCGTGCTAAATATCAAGATTTTTGGTTACTTCCCGGATATTTATGATTATTTGTATAAAAATATAAAAAAGTATCTACAGATTTCCATTAGTAAATAGCCGTTTATTCACTTAGCTCATATTGTTTGAAACAGCAAGGAAGAAATTAAGCAAGAGAGCAAATCACTAAATGTCAATGCACCCATTTTGGAGAAAAGTATGTATACCCATTTAATTTCCTATATACCTGCGTATGGATTTCATGGAAGACTCGATTAAAGAAGATTCGTTGAGAAATTCATCTGTAAGCTGTGGTTGCTTCAAATTTCATAGCTTGCGTAAATAATAACGTCTGTAACTGTCCCCCCAGTAACAATTATTTTAATTAACCTAAATTAACTGTGTAATTCCATGTGGTGAAATAGAAAAATAAATTAACAAAACAAATGAAACTGCAGAAGTTTTAAACTTGCTCAGAAACAACTGAATTTGAATATTTCAATATTTTCAAACTAATCTAACAATTCTTTGGGTAGAATGAGTTTTATTATGTGATGATTTTAATTTATTTTTTTATCAATAGTTAATCAACCCGTTATAAGGTTATAATAAGGTATAAAGGGGTTATTAGTATTTTCTCCTTTATGGGTATAATAAAGAACAAAAATAAAACCTTTTTAAACCAATCTCTAGAAGGTTACAAATATCGATTTCTTGTATTTTATACAATTAAGCTATTTAAATCATCTTTTATTTAATTTGGGTGTGCCCAATTTATAACCTATAATCTTGTTTTACATATTTATTGGCAAATCAATGGTAAACCTACCATATTTGAATTTTAAGGTGGAATTTTAGATAATCCTGCTCTAAATTCTTCAGATACAGAACACATTCAATCTTTCAGCTTTACAAACGCATAATTCTTATTGTTGAGTAAGAATGATTAGTTTTCACCACTCCGAAAATATCAAGATTTAGATTAACACCGAATAGTTTTGTAACGGTTACATAATTATCGTAAATATCTTTCTTTTGGGCGTATCATCTCTAATATAATAATTATTTTACAGGTGTGCATGATGCAAATTTTGTTGGTAAACAATAAATCTTCCAAAAAAGGCCAGGTGCATAAATTTTAAATTCAGCCCGAATTATTCAGGGTCGCCATACCATATACATTTTTATTTAGAAGTTCAGTTGGCCTTGATATTATAAAATTTATTATTTTTGTATCATGTTATAGTATTTCAGGATTTAAATGTTAGTAGTTTTTAAGAGCTCCCATTTTTTTAACGATTATTCTAATTCACATTAACCTTTGATGAGAAAACCTTTATTGCATCTCATTTTCTTTTTCTGTAATGTTATAATGGTAATTAGATGTTTGTAGTTTTTCATTCTAGACCTACACCTTCTGATATGCAAATTAATTGACCCTGACTAATCTAATTATATTAGAAGTAGGTGGTATGTAAATACATCTGTTATTTCTCTAAAAAAATCATCAATAAATACCTAACAAACTTCAAGCATATCAGATTCTGACAGACTTTTTTTTAGTTTTTCTGTCTAACAAAATTAAAATGAATAACCATGACTAATCCATCAATGTCATAAAAGCCAAATTCTCACAACACATAATCAAATCCACTTGCAATACTAAATTTAACTCTTTTTATATTGTTTGGGAGAATTTCTGTTTTGTCATCTAAAAGGAAGAAAAAATAGAAAAAGAAAATATATAAATTCTTGTTACATTTCTCAGATCTTGAGAACTTGTTGTCCTTCATCAAGTAATTTCTTGTGTAAATGCAGTTTGTGTTCACTGCAAAAATTAATTATCAACCGCTAAAGATAACAAAGTAAAAAAGTTTTTGTTTTAATTTCCTATTAAAACGCTTCAAATTTCTCTTCATTTAAAAGTCCAAGTATTTCAAGAATCTCTAAATATATAAGAGCTACTCTTGTTATTCATTGCCTAATTAATTCGACTGCCAGGTTCTTCCTTTTTTTGCGTATCAGGTATGTTAGACTTGTAGAAAGTAATTTTTGTGTTGCAAATTTTATACATGTGTGTGTGTATGTTACGTCAGGGAAATATATAAATGGAAGCAGTTATCAGCAAGATTTATAAATGAAAAAAAGGTGAAAAATGAGATTGAGATTGGAATATGCTAATTCTGTGCTGTTTTGGGGTTTTTAAATTTTGCTCTTGATGTTATGTTTTTTATGCAAAGATGCATGAGTTATTAGCTTGGTTTTAGATTGGCGGTATTAGAATTTTGGCGTTGTATGTTTTACGAAGAATGCTTTTGTTTCTTGTGAGAGCTATGTAAATTTGGTATTTTTTGGCATTTCAACACCACCCTACAGGACGTAACGGATGAGTTGTTTGACTTTGGTATTTTGATCACGCATTCTAGGAGAGATCTTTACAGAATTTATATTTCTTGGTGCATAAATATAGATTAAATAAGAATGATAAAAAAGATGAAAATTTTTTTATACATCAACAATCATTTGATGAATGTAAGTTGAATCAAAATCTCAAGCTTTGTCAATTTTTGATTTTGTTTGTATGGACAGGCATAATTTTTCCCAAAACTTGTCGACCATTATGATTTTGGTATTTATTGACCTTTGGTATTTTTAACTATGTATGTACCACATCTTAATGAATGACTATATAGAAACATTGTGCAGTTTTGGGTTCCAAATTGGAGCTCTGAACTTGTAATTTTGCAATGTTGGTCTTGGTGTTTATTGTCGTACCTCTTGATTGCATACAAAAACTGTTTTGGCTAAAACTCAGGTAAGTACTATAGTATGATGATAGTGTATTAAAATTTATTTTTATTGACTACTTTGGGTTTTTTTTGTAGCAGATTAGGTTAGTTAAAGGAGAGAAGAGTAGCCTTCTTAGAAGTAATCAATATCACAAATTTTTATTCATTGAAAAGGATTCCAAAGAAACATATTATAATGGTTGTGTTTTAATGCCACAGAAATTCGACATTCAATTCTATTTATCTTCAGTGGTAGCGTTGCTATCAACTGCATTATCTGACTTTGTTCTAAAAAGATAGTTAAAGGAGGATCTTAGTTGAAAGAGAGAGCTGCAGAGAACTAGTTCAATAAGGTGCAAACAAAAAACATTCTGGACGAAAGAAAGAACATGCAACATATTGGTCGACATGCTAGACATTTTATGAAAAATATTATTTCCATTTATGAATTACCGATATTATTTTTTGCAAAATGATGAAGATCATTGTAAAAGCCCATAGACTTAATTCTTGGACAGATCAATAACTTAAAATGGCTGAAAAATCTTTGGGCAATTTTCAAACCAGAATGGCTATGGCGATATTAATTCAGGTCGTGATTTAGATGTTGGACCAAGCAAGGGAAGAATGTATTTGACCTAAGTGTAAGTTATGCTACTTAGGGTCAGTTTTACAATCACTGGATAAGTTAACTAGAGTATTATTGCCATGGGTAAGATTGTGAAAGCTACAGTTTGACATTTAATACTTTTATTTATGGATTAAGGATATTATTTCCAAAGTGATGAAAGACATTATAAAAGCCCGAAGACATTAATACATGAACAGATTCAAACCTGATGAAAACCTTTGGACAATTTACAAAGTCAGAATGGAAACATCAGTCCAATCGTGGTAATATTAACTCAGTTCCTGATTTAAATATTAGACCAAGCAAAGAAAAAGTGTCTATTCGAACTAATTGCAACGTAACTACTTAAAAATAAAAATATTTGTTTTCGACTGACTTGACCAACGTCTATGGTATAAAATTTGAGCGAAACTATCTTTGATGACGATTGATAGGGGAGCAATTTTTGCCCAAATGATTACAATTTAGTAGAATAATGGGAAAATAAAATTCTTTGGAGTGTCAATAGAAAATTGATGACTAACTGAAGCGGTTTGTGTTTTTCTAATGCATTGTTACTTTTTTCCGAAGCTTTTTTTCAATAATGAGATAATTAAAGAAAAACACATTGTATTTATAACACCTACAGCGAAAGCATTGTAACAAGCTAAAATTAAAATTTGTTTGTTTTTCTAATTTAATTTTGACAAGGTATTCTATTGTTGTATTCTATTATTATAAATTCACTGTGTTAGTGGGCAATATTCAAGTAAAACGATATGTGGATGGCTTTATTAACCCACAAAAAAGAGAGGACGACGTTATCTTTACTGAAAATTTAGACAGTAGTTTTTACAGCTTTTTCATGTAACATAATCTTCACACTGTGTATCAAGTTTTAGCACCCACGTACACTCAAATGTAATGTTTATATTGTGAAGGCGATATCTCGAGGACAATATTGTACCGGAAAACACAAAAATCTCAGTTTACATTTTAGCTGCACATTACATTGTGATTCAGAAAAATCTCATTCATTCTTGTTTTACATTTTTGGTCTCTGAATACTTTTACAGTGGAATCATAATAATAAATGCAAACTTTTACATACAGTATACGTTACAAGCACACAGTCAAGGCTGTTGGTTTGTAATTTCTTACTTATATAATTTTAATTACGCGGTAATTAGTGCATAGTTAACTTAACACTTTTATATAATTTTAGCTTTCGCTATATACTTACTTGCACACAACGCTCTCCTTGGTTTTTTGCTTTTTAAGTAAATATAGAAGACTTTTTTTAATTTTAATTAGTATTCCAGTCACTGGAGGTGTGAGTAATGCCCTCGGTAATGCCTTAATGTTGATTTTATTTTTTCTAAGTAAATATAGGCTATGTTTACACAAGTACGAGTGTATATTAGTGTGTGGTTAGAAACGGTCTTGACATTCGTGTGCCTTTATTAGTTATTTATTAAACACACTTTAAACGCATTAGTTCTTTGACTTTAAAGATTCAATAATATAAGTTGAACCTGCTCCATAATCATTAATTTGGAAGATTAAACCAAAGATCATTAAACTTGTCTGCGTTAATTAAATTTGATAGTCATTCGTTGATATTAAAAATCTTAAATAACAATCTAATCCTAATTGATATTCATATTTGCATATTTAAATAATATTACATTTACTGTTTTGATCTTGATTAGTAAGTACTTACTTGATTTAACGACATGCACATAACTACATAAGGATAACATTGACATTACCGCAGCTTTTTAATTGATAATGTTAATCATAAAAGTAACATAAAATTTAAATAAATAATATGAAAAATAATATTGAATATATGCATTAAGTAGGTAGTGCATGTTACCACGTTCATATAATTAAAATTAATGTATTCACGTGTACTATAAAATAAATGTCGATAAATGGAAATAATGTTGAGAATGCGTGAGAAAATTTACGCGGTGGAACTCGCGGATGTCTATCAAACCATTTTTTTTTGTGTTATCTTACGTTAATATTTGTTTTCCACAATTCGAGGCATCTTTAACAGAAGAAGGTAGCCCTATGATGGCTTATCGAAAACGGAAATTCGTTTCAAAATATTTGAGTCAGATGTGCATTCTTTACTTAATTGTTGGATAATTAAAATTGATATTTGTTAACTTAAGGATTCTCGAAAAAGCTTACTTTTTAAACTTTACGATTATTATGGGAATTAAATTATGAAATACTTTGTTTTTAATTTTATAACCAAGTAATTGTTTTATTTATCATTTGATTCATTTAATCAATTAATAGATGTAATAAAAAATAATAAAAATCGTTTAATTGATTTGGAAATGAAATACTTGAAATGGTATCCCACACATATAAGGACTATTGCGTAACAAAGAAGAGATTTGTGTCATAATTCATGTAGGGAAATAATAAAATTATGGCATCTTAATCTGTAATCACTAATCAACAAGATATAATAATAATTAATTGAGAACATTCTAAAAGATACCAACCAACTGCATGTCCAATCCTAAAACAAAAGTTGCATTCCAAGAAGAAAATTATGTGTGAAAGTGCGTAGAGAAGTTGTTATGTTATAAGGCTTGATTATCTACAAGGTAATTAAGCAGTTACCTGTGAAGGAGGAAGTAAAGCTTGAGAAAGAATTATAAAGATAAACAATAATATGAAAAAACGTTTGAAAATATGATAAAGTTCGTATGAATTCTTTTACACTCATCAAAGCCTTTTCTGTAGGTAAACGCTTGGAATTTATTTACTCGTAGGAGATGAATGATTTTCTTTTGCTCATAATCTTTATTATGTCATGGTATAGTGGAACATTCTTTATACGCCTTCTCTTCCTCTAATCTTCTTTTGGTTCAGTACATGATTAGAAATGACTTATCGCGTACTAAAATCCATGTATTGAAGAAAATTCTTTCTCTTACCATAATTACCATATGAGACACATAATGCTATGGAAATAAAATAATTGTGGCAGCAAATACCAGAAGGCTAAATATTTTTTTGATGATCAATAGATCGAATTACTTGTTTCACAGTACTGAAAGGAAAACTAATTGTGAGCTTAGCTTAGCTACCATAGAAGAAGAATCAATTTCAAAGTGATGTCCGAAAATTTGTAGTCTATCGCAGACGTTCAAAAACATATTTTGGCTTCGTAAGCGAACCATTTTTAACTTCTTAGTATAACAGAAATCAAGATATGATCTTTTTTGCGTAACACTCGTCGGATATTGTCAATATCATCTAGTATAAACACCTGGTTGTTGAAGAAATCAAGAGAAGATATGATTGATTGCTTCCAAACGTGATTATCTTAATGGAACATTTGCCTGTATGGGATTATGACTATGAAAGTGATTCAGCCCAAAAGCAAATGTTGCCTTATTTTATGTTGTTTTGAAAAACAGGGTAATCAAAAATCAAAAACTTTATAGTCCCAATGAAAAGTTTGCCTATTGGCATCATGACCATGAAATTTCTCCAAGTCCAAAAGCAGATTATTACTTTCTTTCTGGGCACACACACAATTTCTGAAATTAATCTCTAATTCAAACTGCACACAATTTTCGATGGCGTTACACGAATTGCACTCAATAAACTGAGGAAGGAAAAAATATGACGAATATTGATTACGATTGTCTAGCATTGTTGAAACCATGCTTTGTAGGTTACAGTGTACATATATCTTCGTCTAGAAATTTTCCACCATACATCGCCACATGACTTGGGTGGGAGCAAAATTTACATTTCTTACAGCAGAATTTTCCGACTAGTTTACTAATAACTTCCATGATGCATTTAGACTACCAAGGGCTAAATGGTGGAAATTTATATGCAAAGTGATTTTTAGAGTTTGAGATAAACAGTGTTTATAACGGAAAACGGGACAAGATTTTCTAACAAACTCAAGTTTGTGAAACAAGTGTGCAAATAGAACGAAAAATAAGAAAATGCCTATTTCGTGTTTCTTAAGACATTGTATGCAGTTCGTGAAAGCCCGTAAGAAATATTTTAGGATGTATCCAATTAACTATCATTATTTGAGTGCAGACTTATTTTTGTTGCTTTCAAAAGTAGAGTTATCACAATCATTACCATAGCATAAATGAACAGTGAGGTTGCTTTTGAAAATACTTTGTTCATTGTGTTTAGCAATGAATCATCTTTTTCCAGTTTTGGATATTACATTCTGTGAGTTTGAGAATCAGCCAAGGTAAGTAACTGAACTAGCTTTGCTTTTCTGTCTTGGTCTTATGGCCTAAATACATTGAATAATTATAGATTTTTTTAGGCATTTAGTAAAATCGCGATCAAAGCGATGTGATTCTGTGTGCTCAAAAGAGAAAATAAATATGAAAACTTGATCCAAATTTTCAAACTCGTGTGTTTTCTTCAGAGATGATAATTTAATTCATATTTGTAACTTTCCAAGAATCTTTTGTGATGATTTTATTAACAGTGGTTTCGTGTATTTTATCTGTCATGGAGTTCGAATTTCATAGCTTGGTGATTTGGTAACCACTGGCTATCTGATATAAAATTGGCATAAAAGATTCTTCATTGAAGAGAGTAATAAAGTTTTTGATTTATGATCTATTTATCAACACCCCTATTGTTTTGTGTTGCAGCTTAAATTATAGTTAATGGTGTAACGCAATATTGTCTTTATGTTGCTATAGTTGCAATCTCGGTTACAGTTTCTATGGGAGGTCTTGGTAAAGTATTTTATGCCTTTTGCAAACAAGAGACAATGCTATTGTGTTTGTTTGGTGGGTATTTGTTTTATCTTCTTTTTTTCGATAATTGATCAAGATGGCTCCGAATTTCATTTTTTATTCCGCGATTATATAATATGACAGATAGTTTATTTATAAAGTATAAAGATTAAACATCATCTGTTCTATAACCATTATTTGATAGAAAAGGAAGCACAACCTATCGATTGTAAACATGATAGATAGGTTTACTTAGAGAAATATTTTATTGGTATGTTTTGGGGAAAGGTTTTGATAACATAAGAATTTTATTTATTGTAGCAGCTTCAATAATATACTACATGAACTGTCAATATTTATTGTGTAATTGAGGATAATTATGATCAGATGAGTTATATTAATACTCAAGATTTCTCTCTGATTTGAATAATGATAATCAGATATAATATAATTAATCTGGAATTTTTTTCCTGTGATTACAATAGCAAATATTTCACCAGAGTTGTTCCCAATTAAATAAATTAATTATAATATTCTACTTTTAATATTGTAAAAGCCTCTTCCTTCTAATCCATAGCTGTCAATTTTAAATAATCGTAGCAACTAAATAGGAATTTAAACTTTTAATTTAGTAAACAGGAAATGTTAAAATTCATAGCACTTATTAAGAAATAAATAACATTACTAATTAAAAAAGAAGAAAAAAAATTAAAATGGGTTTATAAATTGAAAGAAATATTTTGGCGACCAACCTAAAGGATCAAAGCAAACGGTCAAAATAGTTAAAATTTGTAGGAATGTTTTAAAGTTCCAGTTTTATAATTTTACTAATTATATTCGACTTTTAGCAATACTATATTAGCAACTCTGTCAAAGAAACATAATTTTTAAATTAAAAATTTGTAGTGTAGTAGATTTAATGATGTGCAATTTTTTTTTCAACGTTTCGTGTTTCCATAAAAATACCGTTTTAAACATTAACTAGATAAAAATGATCATAATATAGAAATAAAAATCCGAACGAATATAACTAGTTTTCAAAAATGATATATAATTACTGCGCATCAATCTAAATCAAGAAAAAATCCAACAGAATTTAATATAATCAAATAAATACGTTGAAAAATTAAATTTGAATTCAAAATTTAAGTCTATCATGTCAAAGCACCGTTAACTGACGATCAAATAAATAAAATACACGAAAAATCTTATGGGTTACTAACATAATATCAATTCCAATGTAAATGACGCCTGGTGGTGCATCAACCGTATCGTATTTCCTTGCTATCAATTACCCAGCAGTGATATTGAACCCTAAAATCCGTTCAGGTGGTATATTTTTATTGATAGTTCTGTTTTTTCTGATTTCTCAAAAGACTATAAATTGAGGAAACACTTTTGTTTTTAAGGCTTTCTTTGGTATAAAATTACAATTTTTATTTCATCGTAAAAATTAAATGAGATTACCGTTTTTGAACAAAATCCATCTTTTAAAACGGATTATTTCTCTACAGTTACTATTTTCTTTTAAGAACACGGTTACAACTTAATGAATAATGCAAGTGTTTCAGGGTAAATTTAATTAAAATCTCGCTTAATTTGTGTGCTAAAGGATTTCGTTACCACTTAATTATGATGATCTCGTTAATTACGAATTTATTATTTCCGATTCATTTGCATACAATTAAAACTAGAATGAAACACAGAAGCTAAAATCGTTACTAGAGTTTAAATAGTGTCTGGTTATTTTATCCATTTAAAAAAAGAAGTTGTAGCGTGTGTAGCTCGTTTTCGTAGAACAAAAGTCTTAATAATAGCGGACCTAGCAACGGTAATTACCTGTTGTACACTTCAATTTAAAAATTTTTCGTTTATACAGTTTTATAACCTCCTTTTTAATAAGTTTTTAAAATCTTTATTAGATATTTTTAAAATACCCGACGTATAATTGCAGCCTTTAAATTTTTGGCAGAAAGAAAGGGTAATCACACTTAATTTTCTTTCTTTTTTGTGTGGAAGTTAAAATTGTAATTCTACAATGCGGAGCTTGTAATACTTTTCTAAAAATAATTGTAAAGTTCCTAGTAAACATCTTTTTGTTTTTTGTTTGACATAATTAAATTTTGATAAATTATATCTATAATAATAATAATCAAAAATTGCAACTGGAAGAGGAAAGCTGTTATTATTTATTTTTGTTATTGGAATAACTTTTGTTTCGTTTCCCTCGACTTCACTTTACTCGATTGCTGTATATTCTTATTACATGGTCACTGCATTCCCATCATCTAGCACTAACCTATTTCGCTATTATATTGTATATAGTTTACAATTCTGGTATATAATTCCATTTCTCAGTCTATTTCTTTTGGTTTTTCCAATTATTTTATTAAAATTTGCTATTTATTTCAATATTAGTTTTTATTAATTTGCTTTTAATGCTTTTGATGAAATTTCTGTACCTCATTTCTCTTTGTTTAATTTAAAAGTAAAATTGCTAGTCATAATCAATTTTCATTGTAGGAATCCATTATGCTTTGTTGTTTAGTTATGGTTTTGTTAGAATTTTAATTCGGATTTTTACAGTAGATAGAATACGAAATTACAATTTTGAAAGAAGACACGAGAAGAGCAAATCGACCTTGAAACGTGAAATGTGGAAATCAAGGACATTTGGCTGTGCAGATTGACACAGCAACACAATAAAACGTATTGAAATTGAGAAAAGCAAACGAATTGTTTAACTATTACACTATAGCTCGTTGAAACATGTTCTAATATAGACTCTCAGAAAATGATTTATTGTTTTCTATATCTTGATAATTGATTAGAATTATCGGAAGAAAATAACCAAAGAAGTATGGTAACTCATTTTGTAAACCATACCATTAAGTATGTTTGGGTTTGGTAATTATAAACATTAATAGAAGAGCCTAAAATATTTAGTTTTAATGCAGTGTTGCTTCATTTTAATCTACTAGACATGGCCCAAACTTGTTTATGTTTGAGCTGAGTTGCCCAAATTAGGACTTGTTTACTTATCCAAGTTTTTTCATCAGTGCTTATAATAATCAGCACAAATCTTAGATTGAATGACGTACCTATAAATACCATTTCACTCACTGGTCAATCGAAATACAGTGAGAACTGGAGAAGTTCAAAATCTATGTGCTACTGTTTCTCAGAAGATCATATGGTTTTGGAACCATCACTTTCCATTGGCAAAAATTAGTTTTAACTAATGAGGATTATTATGGACAGAGATTTAACTTAAATCATTTTACTGTATGTACAATATTCCATAGCTATGAGATTGAAAGTAGAGATCTTTAAGGAAGCTCTTGGTAAAGATCTAGGATCATATCAACTTTTCCTTTTTAGATTCTAATGAACGATTATGTAGTTTTAATGTCACGGAGAATTCAAACTTCTCGAGAAATTTGATAATCAATCTCCTTCTTGCGCTTAGTAAATCATGGTAATCTTCTATAGACCTTAATTGCATTGTTATCTTCAAAGTTATAACATTTTAAAATACACTTGAGTTCATAGATTTGTTAGATTGATCAGAAGATGCGGCTGAGAAGATGGTAGGTGCTAGAGCTGTCAAGGACGTATATGATCTGTCTATTGGACGCTCGATTCCTTAAAGCTACTAATTTCATTAAGAACATTATGATGAAACAGCTCATTATCTATATGTATATTTGGGAGAACTAACAATCAAAACCATACTTGAACCTGAAGATACTCGTCAATTTGTTACATGAATACCCCAAATACATCATTACCAAAAAAGCTTGGAACTGGAGCTGCAGTACATTTACCTTTTGTCGATTCACACTTCCCAACTTCTTATACCAAAAGTAAAAATTTAATTAAGAATTTGCAAAAGGATGCAGGAAACCAGAGCCTGGAGAAAGCTTGCCATGTAATATTCAAGAACCATTTTCGGAATATTTTAATACAATAGACATTTCGAGTAACAATTGAATTTTATTGAAATTCGTAGAAATTCTTGAACGGAAATTCTTTTGTAACGTTTTTAGAAAAATTACATACAACCACACATAATAGTTTCTGGGTATTGCGCTATCAGAATCGGCACCAATCTTTCTCTTTTAATCTTCTATTATTCTCAAGAACTGCACTTTTCGCTGAGAGACTGGACATTTGCCTACATACAGACATACAAAATCTAATCGTGTGGCAACCATGCAGAAGACAGTTATCAAAAGAAAGAAATCTTTACTTGAAAGCAATTTTCATTTGGCAATGACATTTCTTAAGGTGAAGACATATAGCATCAGCAGAGTATATGTCAGAACTCACACCTTCCACGATGATGTGCTATCACATCTTACGATTGCACGAGAGTTACTCGCTCAGGTGATTTGAATCTGCACTCTCTTGGTATGTCACTCATTTCCCACACATTGGAACAGGTAACACTTTTGAGAAATACTGCACCAAGAGCAGATACGTAATCGAAACTGATGTGAAAATCACACGATAGCATCATTTCAGTCTCCGTAAAGTTGCAACATCTTTTCTGATAAAAATCTTGCAAGATCTGTCTGGTTCCCTGGCTATTCCAAGTTTTGGGTAACTGAAATTCATAATGATTCTTCGAACAGGTGCATATCCTTTTTTTCTGTTTTCCGGATCTTTTCTTTTAGAGGAAAATGCCAATATCGATCAAAAATTATGTGTACTCACGATAACCGGAGACAATGTTCTGAATTCTTCCGATGAAGTACTCGACGAAGTCACTAATGGTCTTTGCAGTTTTTGGCCTACCCAAAGCAGTGTTAAATGCCATGCCATCCACGCTCAGAAGAGACTCAGACTTTTTGATATTTAAATTATTTGCATATTCTATTTCTTTAAGCATCTTCTGACTAATGAAGCTTTCGCACCGTACCTTAAACTCTCCGTTTCCAACAGCAAGTGAGAGACAAACCTGACAGTTTTTGTTTGTCTATGTTTGTCAGATCTAACTTTTCTTCTGCATCGTTTGTGTCAACTAAACTGTGTAAGAAGTCCTCACCTGTTTTCTTCACTTGTTTGAGTCTTGTAAGCCCTTTTAATACTTGATTGTTTTCGTATTGGGAACTACTACCAGTTTTCTTACAGTCTAGTAGTGTCTCAATTTTTTAAGAGGCTTTCTTTCTCTTTAGTGGCGGTATTTCTGATAAATAACAATGGATTTGAGTGAAAGAAAGTTTCCATGACTGCAAAATTGTATCTTCAACTGCAAGGTTGAAGAGGAGAAGTAAGCATCGCTGTATTGTTCTCATGTTTCTCAATCTATTGTTGGGCGTGGCCTGGATTTACTTATGCAAACGTATTTTCCATCTTACGAAGTTTTCCGTATAACAGAAAGGGAAGGTGAAGTAAAAGGTAACGGAAATTCACTGATTTTCATTATTAGAAGTTTAAAGCAATGCAAGTTACATTTGAAGATTGCTGCACTGTTGAACAGTGTGACGAAGATTTTCGAAAAATGATCTGAAAGCATGCAACGCTACGTAGACTGACTGAGTTAGTGACGGTTTCAAGAAAACAAACAAAACCTTTTCCTGGGGAATAGAATTTTAATTTAGTTATGCAAAAAGATCTACCTAATTTGGGGATTTAGAAGTAAAATAGTTACTTTGTATCAGTTTAATATGCAGCAGAAATAAGATCAAAACGCACGAAAGAGGAAACATAAGAAATTGGTATGTCCTTAGAAGGATGTGATTAAGAGATTAATTATTTACATAGAAGAAAGGAAGAGGAACTGAATGGTAATAAAACAGAAGGAAACCAAGACTGTGTTATTTTTCTTAAATTGTAATATTGCTTTGTACTTTGTCGTTGGTAACTTCATACCTAATCCTGATTAATGAAATTTCACTAATGGTTTAATAATGTCATGAACTACAATTAAAATTAATAGGATCTTCCTCTTACTTATTTGTCTATTGATTGTAGTGCTGATTAAACAAAGCGCTAGTTTTGTAAAACCCAATCTAAATTAACAAAGATTTCCTGAGTAGGTAATTAACAATTTACTTAAAACTTTCTCTTGTTTCCTAGTGACCGCTCTGCTATTCGATCTTATAATTTAATCCACCTTCACCTTTATTTTTATGGGAATAATGATAACGGCGTGCCCGGAAATGATGTCTTTAGAAGAATTCTGAAACTAATCCTAATTCAAGGTAAACGAAATGGTGGATTTAATTTAATATTTGACTTCGTTTTATATTAACATCTAATAAATAAATACATAAACGTAGATAACCTTCATCAGGAGTGTATTGCTGTGCAAAATTTCAATGCACATAACTAAATACTTGTCTAGTTTATACAATACAAGGTTAAAACGGAGCTAACATTCGAAGATCATGCATTTTCTAATATTTACATTTCCATACATAATATTTATTCAAAATCCAGTTCTGTCGGTGCGAGAGTCGAGTGGTCTCAGCTGGCTGTGACGAAGATAGCGGCTTCTTCACCGACTGAGTCTCAAAATCGCTATGCCCGCTCCTCCAACCGCGACGAACTAGCGGAAAAAATGGTGAAGAAGAACCATTGCGTGATTATTGTACTTCTTAGTAGACTCGGTTTCATTTAAAGAAGCTAAAAAATTAAGTGACGGCTTGAGCTTTTCAAACCTAAATTGCTTCATACTTCAACAAATACCCGTTGATTGCCGGTAATAAACCGGTGGTCGTTTTTAAGATTTAACGCCTGTAGAATGATGTGCAAAGGTAATTGCTATAAAAAAATGCAATTTATTTGTTAAGTTTGTTTGAGAAAATAATTTAAAACTTAATATTCTTTTCGCGTGTTTTTATATTCCCATTTTTAAAATGACGAACAAAATCTGAAATTCAGAATTGCAAGAATCTAGAGATAAAATGTACACATTTATATCTACCAGGTTTGATAACAGACTATTAAGCGTGTAACTTGTTATTCATTTTTCAAAGCGAATAAAAAGGGAACAATGATGGGATTGATCCAACAACAACGCGAGATATACATCGATCCTTCCTCATTCCCGTCGTTACTTACTATGTTTGTCATAATATGATTAGTATTCTGACGTGTGTAAAAAGCGGAAACGCGTAGAAAGCGCGAAAGTTGTGTAATTGGTTGTTGTCGTTTCCCACATTCGTGTTTCTAAGAACATCCAATAGAACATTTTAAAATATGAACTGACTGTGAATATTAATTGAATCTGTTTTGATATCACTGACTTCTATGGTTTACTAAACAAATCTTATATGATAGAGGAAATAAACTGCTTCGGGGTAAATTAAACTTTGACTCACTATATTTTATGTATCTATAGTGTTATACTACTCTTTACTACTGCATGCTACTAGATGAAACAATTTAAGAAATTTTATGAAAACTGTCAGAAGATTTCTCGAGGCTGGGATGGAATATATGTGGCTGTATGACTAGAGTCGATGTCCAAAATGTACTCATTTAAAGTCGTTAAGAATAGGGATGGAAGCATTATCGAACTGGCATGGTAAAATAGCAAGAATGAAAGAAGAACCATGTTAGAGACTAAATAGGAAGATGTTGCCTTATGAAAAACAATTTTAGAAGATATAAAACATCGTGTAGAAAAAGGTAGATTGAAGATTAAACCTTTATATAGTAGTACCTTAATTAAATCTTGGATGATTGGCTTTCGCCATACCTACAAATGGGAAGATAGAGAAAATAAAACAAAAACAACCAGTTGAAAAACAGAGATGGTTAGAATAAAAATCGAACAGCACAGAGTAGTGCAAAGATGACTATGTCAGTAAAGTAGATGGTGAACGAATAATGCACAAACTAATGACCCATAAAAATTTAAACATACGAATATTTCGAACAGGAAAAAAGAATCAAAAGAAGAAAATCTGGACTAGAAATGTAAAAGCTGACGAAGAAACAAATCTTGAGTGGAAAACCATAATATACAGTGTCCGCCAAAAAGTCTGCACCATATGTAAAAGATAAATAAAAATGGAGCTTTGGTAAGTAGCACGCTTGGTGCAAAGTTCATCTCAGATATTGTTAACAAAAGTTTTTGTTAATGTTTATTTGGAAGATGCGGTAAGATATGTACATATGCATGCAATGCACGCCCTGATTACAAATCGGATTTATGTGTTTATTTCTATGATTGAGATGAACTTTGCACATAGTGTGCTACTTACTATAGCTGCATTTTTATTTTTTACATAAAAATAAGGAAAAGAAGATTATTTAGATCGTAGAATGAGCATTGTGCAATATGTATCTAAGCAATAAATGTTTTGAATGACATTGGATCGACTTTTATTGATTAACAAATAAGGAAAGGCGAAATAAAAGGCAAAATATGAAAATCGTGGCAGGCTTCTGAAATCTGCATACGGATAGAAAATTGCAAAGGAAACATTTGTTTCTCATGACTTTTTTCGAAATTCGGTCAAATAAGTCCATTTTTTGGACAGTTTTTCTAAAAATGTCAAATTTGACAGGTAATGTAGATCGTATGATTACTTTTGATTAAGTCATTTTTGGTTCTGGGCCAAGCAGAACCTGATACCGCAAACAGATTTTCCATAAGTCATTCAATAAAAATTTTTCCCGTATGGTGTAAACTTTTTGGCGGACACTGTATACTGTCATGCTTATGGTAAGTGATGATTGTCTTGTTAGTAAGTATGATAAACATGCCATAATACAATCTAAAGTTTTATTAGAGTTTTTATTAAAACTCAAAATGGAAACTAAACGTTAATGACGATAGAGTAAAAAAGATTTTCTGAAAATACTACTATGAAAGAACGATTAAAGAATAGGCACCAAGAGACGGCTGTTAAAGATTTTTGAGCTAAAATAAGCATAAAATGAGGGAAATAAAGATTACTCTGCGAACTGGAAAAGCTAAATTGGGCCAGTTCGATCTAGCAAACTTAATGTATAATACATCAAGCAAAATCTGGCCCAAATGTTCAAAAATCAATCGAACACAAATCTAAAGGCATCATGCAAAAGTTACTGATGTGGCTTTGATGAAAATCTCAACTCGGTAATTTTTATGCATTTAAATTATTGTTAAAAGGTCTTACCAAACTCTTAAAATCAACGTCGCGTCGTCTTTGATTTCTACCGACCGAGCGAAAAAAGATCTTCCAAAGACCATCTCAAACTTTGTATATGATGATTTTAACCTGAACTAATAGAAATGAATCAAGCCGAAACTAGGACAGTTCGATCTAACTAATCCCAAGCAGAGCTGCAGTAACATCATACAGAATTTGGTCAAACTGGTCGAAAATAGATTAAGGTCGAATCTAAACGCACCAAGCAAAAGCTACTGATGTGGTTTTAATACTAATATCGGCTCAGTAGAACATCAAAACTGAAATATTGAAGAATTCTTTTGTCAAATCTAAGATGTTTTATTTTAACCTACATAGCTGCATCAAATTTACTTAAATTTGAAAGGTTCTTTAAGGAAAGCTAATCGAAGAGTTTGAACACTTTGTAAGCAAGTATATTCGTTGCAATCTAATTTAAAAACGATAAACAAGTCTTTGGAATTTAAAAAAAATTTGATCCAAAAGTAAGCATGAATTAGAGGTCTTTAAGAAAAATCAATTGAAAAGAGTTTGGACACTTTGGTCAAAAAATAATCATGGTTTAGAGTGTCTTTAAGAAAAACAGGTCGAAGAGCTTGGGCATTTGTAAACAAGTACACATCTATTGAAAAACATTAACAAAGTCTGAAGCTTTAGAAATATTTGGCCCTAAAGTAAGCATGGTTTTGCCTAGAGATTGAGAAAAAACTTGATCAAATACCTAAAGAAAATCTTTTGACACCTATCTATCTATACTTCTAAACCATATTAGGTGAATCAGAACAAGAAGAAAGAAAAAGCAAGATGATTGAAAGAAATCTGGGTATTGTCGATTGCTATGGTGTTAGGTGTCGAGCTGTGATGGGCAGTCTTCACATTCTTTGAATTCTAATAAAGACTAATTATGAGTTAAATCTTGTTTATTCAATTATGAGTACTTTCTGCCTTTCTCAAAATTGATATGAATTTTAATTACGACAAGCAAGGTAATGTTTAGGAAGGTATCAGTCCAAAGAGAAATAAATGAATCGTTTGGGAAATAACATTAAAAAATTGTTCCGGTTTTACAATTGGCTGAAGTTTTTCTCTTGTTGGTTTAATAATAGTGTAATATAATAAGTACACGTACTTACGAAGAAACTCTTGTACGATAGGTATTTTGCTTTTTATAGAAAATAGCGTAATTTCAATAAAGTACAACGTTGTTAACAGAGAAGAAAGTTTCCGACGTCTGGATAGTTCTAGTTCTCATGCATCCAGCTGCATTATTGTTACAGATAATAGTTGTGTTATTAAATACCATGTCTGGATAATTGGTAAAATAAAACTAGTCTACGCTAACACGCTTGGCGTTAACTACACACACATTTCTATCCGACAATTACAGAGTCCGCTTCAGGTGAAGTTGGCGTTCTTGGTATTCGTTATTAGGCGTACATTACATTTATTTATTGTATTTCTATGAGAAATCTATTATTTATAGTTAAGTTATCTTGCAAGAATTTTTTTTGTTTTAATTTATTGTAAGAACATGGAATAATCGCAACTGACAAAGAAACTTGCCGATGTTAATGTATTCTAAAGTTTCCTTTTTTTCTGGATAATAAATAATAAATATAATAATAATTGTAACGAGGTGTAAATGGTGCAACGGTATTTGTATTGTTTTATTCTTATAAGATTATTACTATGGTTGCTAAGGTGAAAGAAATTTTTATTTATTGCCTTTAGCGAAAACGCACGTTAAATGAGAGTTGCAGTCATAATGAGCTCTTTTAAATTCTTAATTATTGCTTTTAAATATTTCTGTTAATAAATCACAGCACAATGAAGTATCTTCATTAAACCCTTTTGGTACAATTTTATTTTACCAGTACCACTTAAAATCCAAATATATTATTTACATCTCTTTAAAGCCACAGTTTATCTTCTCACTATAAAAATGAAAAATTAGCCGGGAATGCCTGTGAATACGAGATTTCTTAGCCGCAAATATAATATAAAGAATATCCGCTACTTAGTCTGTTAAATCGTCCATTGCGGACTACCAGACGATGTTTGCGTCTATCATCTGTTCAAACAGATCAACTGTGACGGTTTTTTGCGACTGGTATATAAATAATGCATTGACCAGTTCAGATCTCGACCAAGATTGCAGCATAATCAATGTGTATCGAACAGCGCCGTTCGCGTAACTATTAATATAATGGAAACCTGCAATGTTGTAGCATTCTTCAGATACATTGCGAGATATCTTGCTTGGTCTGAACTCGCTCCGTGTTTTTATTTCGATTCTTTACTTCTTTGTTGGAAGAACAAAGGTTTGATGGATTGGGTGCTTTAATTTTAAAATTGAATCTTTGTAAACCACATTCAAAAAAACATAATTCTCACACAACTAAAAACTTATAGCTTGTCTACCGTTTCATAATTTATTTTAATATATCTTTTCGTTTCAGTGCGCGCATGGCTCCGGATTTTTTGAACTTCAAGTACTGGAAATGGCTAATCCTCGCGGTGAACTGTCAAACGGGGAGTGTTGTGGTGGTGCAACTCGAGCTGCCTTAGCACCACGATGTCCATCACCATGTAATACATTCTTTAGACTATGCCTTAAGGAATATCAAAGTAATGTTACTAGTACGGGTTCGTGTTCGTTTGGAAATGCATCGAGTTCAGTTTTGGGACGAGATTCATTCACACTTGCTGATCCAGAAAGAGGAAAGTTGGTTTTGCCCTTTACCTTCAGATGGACGGTAAGTAACTTTAATATTTTCATGTCTTAAAAAAGTAAATGAAAACTTCTTTCATTTTTGACAATTTTTGAAATTACGGTAAGACAGGAAAAAATATGCCCAACTCAAAATGCCCACCATAAGGTTATTTACTTTCTAATTTTACTGATTGTAGTGTACTTGCTCAATATGTCCTAAAGCCAATACCGACGATTTGGTATTGGGTGTTTTGGACAAGCAGTAGCTTCTTGAACATTTTTGAATACAAAATAAGTTCATTAGAGTGTACGTTTTTGATTTTCTATATTAGAATGAAAAATATGAATTGTTCTTTTTCAGTAGAGCTATCTGCAGTTGAGCCAAAAGTTTCTTAATAAATGCACATTTATCATGATAGACTTTCAGTATCAGTTCAAGTCGGTAAGATTTCAGAAACAACTGGATTTCATTTTCTCAGATTACTGAAATAGCTCTATTCAGCTTCGCTATAGGGGTTCTTTAGTACCAACAAAATTGTGTTTGGCGGTATTTCAAAGTCCAGTATTTATAAGGCAGATTATAATTGTTATTTTTATTTCTTTATCTAATTACAAAAACTAGTTCTTGAAGCTTAACATTATTTCTCGAATTTGATTGGAATAAATAAATGTTTGACACACATACCCAAATTAGAAAATCAAGTTCCCAGGAAGGTAAACTATTTACGGAAAGACTTTGAAATTCACTGTGGCTTTCCAATTGTGAACGGATTATTACAATTTATTCCACATCTACTAACTGTCAAACAAACAGTTAACAATTTACTGTGTCCTATTATTTTCTTTGCGTTTCATTTTTTTATTTTTTTTAGGTTTTGATTTTTCTCTAATAGACTGCATTTAAATATAATTCATGAAGAGAGGAATATTTTTATTATTGTTTTTTATTTATCTTGATTGCTTTCTATTATTGTAATATATTTTCAACATTCTCATGCAACCTGCTATTTTCTTGTTGTCAAACTGCCAAGCTGTCTTCATTTACATATTTTCTTCTAGAGGTATAAAACACGAAATTTCCTGAGTACAAACTATATTTCAAGTAGCAGTGCGATAAAGTAATTTTCCAACTATTCTGCATAGCAGGGATTCGATAAATATAATATGCAATGTCGCATGCTACTCATGCATCGGCCACTTCGCATACCCAATGAGCCGTGCGTTGCACCGCTTTCCCACGGTGACCAACTCACTCATGATGTCATTCCATTCAGCCCGACCGTTCTCTGTCACCTCTCTCGCAAACTCGCGTAATGTTAGCCGGCACTTGCTATGTTTATTGCACTTGCACTGAACTAAGCCAAGCTTGTAACTACATTTTGACGACACTGAGCGTGGGTGAAGCCATAAATATTCTCTTGAAATGGAATGCTTCAGGTTAGACTTAAGAAGGCAATGTCGAACAGGTCTTTTGTCTGCTTTTATAGCTAGCACACCGTAACCAAATCTGAAACTAAACTTATTATTATTTCATGAGACGATAGTATTAGCGAAAAAGCGCAGATAATAGTTGGGATATTGTGTTTAAAAATAAACGGAGTATAAAAGAGACAACCTTCAATGAACCTAACAGGACGATTAATTGCACAGGAAAAGCAACGGTTATAAACGGTATCATTTGAATACGGTCGCATACGTCGCATCTAATCTATCATATTAACATCAATTAGCGAAGTTAATGACAGCCGGCTCGTCTGCTCTGCAATGTCATCCTGCCCCATCCACATAATAATAGTTTGAGTCAGAGGCTCTTCGTTAAATAGGGGGAATATAGCTGAAAATAGATAAACATGTTTTTTAGTGTTGGCTATAATAGGAATTCTTTTGGTAAGTTTAAACTTGAAAGAAATGCTTCTTAGAAAAACCACTAGCGTATTCTAAAATTAAGAAACGTTGAATTGGTTTTAATTTCTTGAACCTTTTTATTTCATAATTTATAGTAGTGTGAAAAATGAAATCAATGGTAAAATTGTGAAAGATTGGTGGTATGTAGGAGGTTTGTCGCTTCCTGTTTTTTGATGATAAATTATTGAATCTATGTAAGTTGGAAAACCCGTACGTTGTGATAATACTAAAAGATTGATTAGGATTTGATGACTTATTTCTGTGAAATTACACTTTTTTATTTTATACTTCTAAGAGGACGCTTCTAAATAAACAGCAAAACAGTTTTTTGGAGTTAAATACTTATAAGATGTCTATAGGCTTGATTTAAATTAATTAATACTCTTATCAAGAGATTAATTTTAATCATCACTGACATGGAAATTGTAGCTTTATTTTAATCTGCACTAAATAGTATTTAAGACAAAATCAGTTTATTGAGTTAGTGTCATGGATTAATTTGATAAGCTTAGTTGGCGTAAGGAAGGAAGTTGACCAATCAAAAAACCACAAGATCACATCGAGGAGAATTGGAATGGAAGGACAGGAAAAATGAGATAATATGATTTCAGAAAGTATACATAATATAATGTGTGGTATTTTATTATTAAACAGATAATTTGGAAAGTAAATATTAAAGGTAGGTAATATTTAAATTTTGGGAAATACAACAAAATGTAAAAAAGAAGAAACCAAAAAAAAGAATATCTAAGAAACCATAACGTGCATAAAATATTTTTATGTTGCTATTGTGTATTAGTTATCTACAAACTACACTGATAGGAAGAGCTTTGACAGTGTATTTTTCGAGATCAATTGTTACAGCGTCAAAAATGGAGATTTTTGTAACATGACCTTCTGCCTAGGCTTATCGTTTTCTTAAATACCATATTGATTGCATGCTGAACATTGTGTTATTTCAGATTTTGCAATTATCAGGCGCTACAAATTTTGAGCATGAAAAGACACTGCAAGAAGATGTTAGGGATTTCTGAAGTTGTTATTTATTGCGTAATCCTCTTACTCAAAATTTCTCTTGGCACAGTTACCGCTTCCTTTCGAAAAACAACAGTGACAATGATGATGAGTATAATGAATGAAAAAACTAAAGAACCTTCAGTAATTTTTATTTTTAAGAATCTGGGTCTTCTTGGAATTCCATTTTCTTCGTATTGGGAAATTGGAAGTGTTTTCCGCCATATCTTTCCTTTCATTATCAGCACAAAAGACAAACAAGTCAGATTAGAAGGAACGGATCGGGATAGTATTTTGCGAAAGGTCTTTCACCAATACACGTAAATAGTAAACGCTTTAGACATTTGTGCAGGTGCCGAGGGACATAAACATCAGACATTCTCCACGACTGCAGCATTTTATGATTTCTTAGTACAACCTGAGACATGCCCAAGCTTTCATCGAGTACAATCCAACACTAACTGCCGCACTTTTCATTTGGTTCATTTGGCTACCAACAAAGTTCCAATCTGCTTCATAACTATTTAAGCCTATGTAATGCACACTTATCTTCAAAGGTTGTACTCTTGCAAAGGGTTATTCCAGCCAGAATCTTGACTAGGAATCATCTTTGTGTAGCACTTTCTTGGATAATTCTGTGTCTAGGTTTTCTCCGTTGCTTTTCTAATTACTGTATTTCACTGAAATTGCAATATACTCTAATGTGCCATTACTTTTTGTTGCCCACCCGTGGTAAGATTGGTTTTTCAATAGAAACATTTACAACACGACACAAAAGTACGTGGATCAAAGGAGCAACTTGAATTTAGTAACAGACAAAATCTGGAATCAAATTCTTTTATTTGCTTGGTAATAGTCCCAATTGAAGAAGATGAACAGTTAATGGCACCACACTGAATATCGCAAGATAATGTACAAGACGACGTGGAAGAACCAACTCAGCAAGAAATAATGGAGGCAATAAAAGAATAAAAAAATCATAAAAGCGCATGAAATAATGGAATTACAGCGGAAATTCTAAAACTTGGATATGAGACATTCAGTAGAAAATCATACCATCTTATACTCAGATTGTGGCGAGAAGAGGTAATGCCGAAACAGTGGAGCTGTGCGGTTATTTGCCCTATATTTAAAGGAGGCGATAAGACAGTATGTGAAAATTACCGGGGGATCGCCTTACTGGACTGCAAAAATTATCCGTTCAAGGTTAAAAAAATGTCAGTCTCAAATAATACCAGGGAGATTTTAGGGCAGGAAGATCTACTGTAGATCAAATATTTACTTTGAAAATGGTACAGAATAACAGCTACGAGCAAAACCTAGACCCAGACATATTTATAGATTTTAAACAGGCGTGTGATTCCACCTCTTGTCAAAAGATGTACGAAGCAATGGAAAAACTGAAAATACCAAAAAAAAACTGATAAGACTCGTGAAAATGACACAACTAGTAATATTGTACTAGAGAGAAGCTTCTCGAACGAGTTTACCATTAAAAGAGGTTTAAGACAAGGTGACCTTCTGTCAACAGATTTATTTAATATGGTGCTGGAAGTGATAGTAAGAGAAAGTAATATTCAAAGAACTGGTTTGATCTATCACCACAAGCATCAATGTATTGCGTACGCAGATGACAAGATCAAAGAGAGAGTTAGAGCGTGTATTTGAACAGTTCAAAGGAGTCAAGAAAGTTTGGTCTAATAGTGAATGAACAAAAAACAAAATATATGGAAATGCAAACCAAAATAACAGAAGATAACAAGTACGTCAAGATGAAGGCTGAAAGAAGAGAGTATAACATCGAAAAAGTGAGTGAATTTGTGTATCTCGGGGCAACAACAATTACAAGTAAAGCACAAGAAGAGAAAGAAATACATAAAAGAATATTGGATGGTAGTAGAGCGTTAGCGTCTTTAGCAACTATTTTAAAGGCAAAAGGTGTCTCAAGATCAGTTAAGATAAAAGCATATGAAACAATAATACGACCAGTGGTACTATATGTAAATGATTGAAAATCTTGCACCCTTTAAAATGATATATCATACATGGAGTAATGCCATTTAAAATTTTGAGGAGGGGGTGGCGGGGGGGAGGGTGAAAGTTTCCCAACTGACTAAAGTAAATTATTAAATGCCCCCCTCCAAAACAAAAGCGACGCGTTTCAGCGATTTTTGATAATTGTACTAATTAAAGAGTTATTCAAGGTGGGAAGTTTTAAAATGATCACCCTGTATAATAGTCTCAATTTTCTAGAAAAGCTGTGTTAGTTGCATTGTTTGTGTTGTCCTACCTGTTAAAAGCGTCAACTCAAACGCCTTTCTCAAGAACGTAAAATATTTTGTAGCAAATTCTAATGCGTAGAAGACTTCAAGAGAAATATACAGTAAGAAGTTTGAAGAACCAACATCGTAAAATTTTATAACCAGGATGTATGATGGTTGAAGGATTGTTTATAAAGATAAGTATTACTCAATCATTATATAAATACATTATACAGATCTAAATATTGCGTTTGGGGCACCGCAGGCATCTGTTTAGGGACCTCTGCTTTTAATTTGAAGAAATATTCAGATGAATTTGCTTTAAATCGATGTACGTTTTGCAGCAAAGCTTTCCTATCAATTTATATTTGAATACAAGTCCCCTACAGCTTATACGCTCGTCTATAAATAATTTAATGAGAAAGTAATAATAATATCTCATCATTTCATAGCTCACGTGATGCCTTGCTATGCATTCAAACAACATAATTGTGTTAATTTGGTATTGCAAATTTAAAAATAACTTTTTTTAAGAACGTAACCTGCTGACTACTTTTGTTCATATAATCTGTTGTAAAAGAGTCACGTGCACATAATGATATCCAAAGAATTAAATAAATTAACAATTATGTTTGTGATTAATTTATTTTTTGCCAGTGCCTAAAAATGACTTTGTTGATTAAAGAGGTGCTTTTGAAATAGACAGTTAAGAATTTATTATTCATTAGCTGTTCGTGGTTAATTGTGAGTGTGCAGTGAATTGTGCAAAATAGTAGTTTAGTTATTTTTAAGAACTTAATTGCTATAAAATATATACAAATTAGTATTCATCTCGATAATTACTACTTTACCGGCACGAGTAAATTTTTTTAAGGATTCTATTTTTAAATTTAAAATTTTACTGCGCCATTTATAATTGGATTATAAGGTTTGAAGCAATAAAATAAAATAACAATGTGTAGGTAACACCCACTATTGATGATTTTGTAAATATAACCATCAAGAAAACCGGTCTGATCTACTAAAAATAGTGAAAGTATAATCGATTTTATTACCATAAATTAAATATTTGCACTTTTAAACTGAACCAGTTAAATAATGCTTCCAAATGTCAAGTACATAATTGGAAATTGAATTAAAATAATACAAAAAATATCCTTATTAATCAACAAGTAGGGCAGATTAACATAAAAATGTTCCTGTTCTGGGAATTTTTAATAAATTCAAATTTAATTCATTAAATTTCAAGACAGTTTCATTAAGAAATCAAATTAATTATGGAAGTTGTAAATAAAATGAGATTGTAAGCTAGAGAAGGGAAAATGCGAGCTTAATAAAAATCAAATTTTTGTGTTATAAATTAGAAATATAATCACAAATTCTCTTTTTAGTAATAACTTAAGTAGGCTTTGTAAATCAATTATAATGAAATTGAGGCATTTCTTACGGTGATAGAGAAAGGTGGATTTTTCAAAACTGCTTTTAATCAAATATGGGTTCGTTTTTATTTTATGAATTATGAAACAGTTTGTCATCTTAATATTCAGGCTCCATTTTTTGTATGATAAATTACTCTGAAAATTACAATTATAAAATATAAATTTAAATAATTATATCGAAGAATAGAAGAAAATTATTCAAAGCCTTTTATATAAAATAACACACAATACAATAAACATTGCACAACCAAATAATATGTCAGTCATTGTAATTCCATCATACCTGACAGTCGCTACAGTTCACCATGTTTAAATCTAATTTTTTTGGGCTCTAACTTGTTTGAAAAGTGTTAAACTTTTTAGTTCCCTCTAACTTAACAACAACCAACCTGTTCTTTAGTTTTTTCCTTCTTTTTTTTATGCTAGACACGAGATTACTATATATAAAACAGCCATTCCCACAAAAACTTGTGACTAGTTTTATATTGGTGTCTCTGTCGTTTATACATCATTAAATGTACAAATCAAAAAAAGAAAGAAAAGAAATTCCACACCATTTAGATTTCAATGTTGAATTCGTCAACTGGGCGGTCGTGCCATATAATGATGTGATAACTCCCCTTTCTGGTTTATCTCTTTTTAAAGGTTTTGTTTCGTTTCTTCTTCAAGAGATGCTGCTAAGAATTTAGAAACATTCTTCATTCATTTGTTTTAGGTTACAGAAAGGGTTTAAACTTTATTTACATATTCTGTTAACGGTATGGTGATAAAGTACGTACGGTCAGTCAGGTTTTATTAAAATCGGAGAATCAGCTTTTTATTCTACAGAAACGCAATGTTTACACCGCTACTGTAAATCAATACAAATTAGTCAAAGCAAAATAAGTCCTTAGAAAGGACGTTCGCGTTATCAGGTACGTATCGTCGCTTAACGTGAAGGAATGTCAACGTTGTACGGCGAGAATTGCCTATTCATAAATTCTCTTTGTGATGGTACCAACAACACTTTACTTGTTCGATTTGTGCAACATTGTTGATTCAAAGAAATGTTGCTTTTGTATTTATTTTTATTGTTTGTTGAGCGCATAAGTTTGTAATGAAATTTACAAAAATTGAATACGTTTCGCAATTGAATACTTGCGATACTTCGTACTTGTAAAAACAAAACATACATTTGATTTCTAAACCAAACGATATTCTTTCTTTATTTTGTTTTCTTCATTTTGAGATTGTTTTGTAAGTTGTACTAAGGTAAGTTCATCTTTGTGGTAGCATTGCTCCTGCCAAAATAGGAGACAAATGGAGAATTGTAGACGTTGCCGAATTTCCTTACCATCTTTGACTTTTTCAACCAAGTCTTCTTCCTTTAGAGGTAGTGAAAGATTTTTTCCCAGAAGATTCAGCACTTTGCTTTGGTTAAAACAAACAACAAACAGCTACCATATCTGCAATGACTAATGCGTTTCCGCATTCTAACCAAGACTCTAAAGAGTTCCGGATTAGGACAATTAATTCCGGTTATATTTATTACAAAAAAAAAAACTGTTACACAACAGCAAGCACACTGTTTTATTTTTCATAATGATAAATTTTAAAACAAACTCATGTAGATTAGTTAATTAATGTAATATGAGAGAGGAACACCGTAAACAAACAATTCGGAAGTGTACTTGTAAATTTTATCATAGATCATGTAAAACTCTTCCACTTGTCTAGTACCCATCTTATTAACAAACTATTATAACGAAGAATACAAATTTTCTTATATTGTTTTCATTTAAATTTTGTTCCTAATACCTTATATTCCCAAAGGATTTATTCTTTCTTCCTTTGTTAACAGTTGATTTGAACAATAATAATGATAAAAGACACATACATTCACATAGAATGCATTGAAACGTTATTTTTTAATGGGTTAATCTAAAAAAGATAGCAAATACCTGCACAATTCACAGCTCTTCTGTTATTAGCTTACAATATATTGTATCTGAAGTTATCTTTTAATTCCGGTTGCAATTCCCAACGGCAGGAGAAACTCGGTAGCCTGGGTTTAAATCATCTTCGCTTGACGTTTGAAAGGCCTATTGTACTTAAATGTCCTTTTAATTGTCACACTAGTTTTCGTGAGATTATTATTCTTTAAAACCGTGTCTATGGTTTGTCTAGAATATTTCTAGGTTGGAATTTGCAATCTTGTATTTAAAATTTATTTCGAGCGGAAATGGCAACGATTTAGATACAAATGTTATTTAATGGCTTATAAATAACCAAATCAAGTCAAGAAGTTATTAGAAATATCTGCGTGTAAATGTAAAATGAGACAAGGGAGCGTCTTTTTAACATACGACACTCTAACAGGTGTCTCATATTCTCAGCAGCTCTCAGTATTTCGTTTGGAATTCAGTTACCGTTTTAAATTTCTTAAGAAGGAACATTTTGGGAATTGATAGTCTTTTTAATATACATTTTCTGCAATAATTTTAAATCTTAAGACTGTGAGAAAAACTTGCCTTTTAAATGCTCCTTAATTATATAAATTTTGCTAAACAAATTTAATTAATATTAGATCAGTGTAGATAATATAATTTTGTAAATCCACAAATTTAAAAAACTTTACCGTTTGATTTAAAAGTTACAACTTCGAAACGTATCAAGCAGAAGAGTCCAGTTACTTATGAATTATGATCTTTTGATAATATTCTGAGTTCTAGCAAAGTCATAGTCTTGTTTTGAAGATGCTTATAAATATTTAAACTCATTAAAATTGAATTGCCCATTAAGATGAAAAGGATTGTATCTCGGAAACTTTTTTTTTTCTTCTATAGTAAATATAAATTAGGATTCGCATTAAGTTTACTAGGACAGGAATCTCTTTATTAAAAATACTATTTATATTGTAATTTCTATGTTACCAAACGTTAACGTTATTAAAAGAAATAGGTTTCTGAGATTGTGTATCTCAGGCGTTAATTTGAACTACTTTTTAGTATGATTTATGGTTAGATTTGAAGAGTCAGTGATTTTAACGATTATGAAGAGAGGAGTTTTTATTTACAACATAACATTAATATAAATTTTGTGAAAAGAATATCTTTAATAACAGAAAGAAATTGAGAATTAACAGGTGCAGCTTCTTGCATGAAAACTACCTTATAAATTATACTTTCACCAAAACTAGACACATAGAGAAAAAACTTAATAATAGGTAGGTGCTTATCTTGGGCTTTAACCAATTTTTCGTTTATCTGAAAAACTATCATCAGAGTTTACTTTTGTACTGACTTAACTCCAGTTATCCAGTCTTGTTTCTGTCCATGGTTTTTTTCCCATTCCGACTACCATCGATGGTGTCTTTCTTCTGTTTTCTTTGTTAAAGCTTCGATCATCAAAGTGCTTTCTGATACAAAAAGCTTTTGACAAAACATTTCTTCTTCTTCCAACACTTGGTTACAGAGAAACAAGTTTTTCCCCTTTGTTTAGGCTAAGGGAAATATTTTTCTAACTGAACACAACTAAAGCACCGTCGCTAACTCCATGTAACTAATCATCTTTTCCACAATTTGACATTACCGAAGGTTTTTATAGAAAATTGAGCATATTTTGAGTAATTCATAATTACGCGTGTTTTTCTTGGATATCAGGCTTCGTCCTCAGAAAAACTATCCAAAGGAGCTAAACTCTTTTCTTTGTGTTTGTCAGTTCTTCTGATATCAAGTTAAGTACAGAAGTTATCTAGAAGTTTCCTAGTTTCAAAATAAAAAAAGCATTGGATGCATGGTATATTTTTTGCCCGAGTACTGCAAGTTGACGCTGGTGAATTTGTATTTAATTGATTATAAATCAAAGAATAATAGCAATTCCTCACTTTTTTAAATATTAGAGACACTTAGCCTATTAGTTCTTTTCTGTGGCACTGACTCAATCAGTCTTGAAACCATTAAAGTTTGGAAATTGCAAAAATTCTTCAACTGGTATGTTTGACAAACACATTTTCAATTATTTGTGTTTGTCATATTCACATTACTAACGATATACCTTGGAGATTCATTTTTCTCAAATTGGATTTCCAAGCTGGTAATTGTATTGCAGTTGAAGCCTACCCAAAACGTGTTATAACCATCCATTTTGACCCTTTTAGAAAGAAATGCGCCTCTGTGGTGAAATTGCGTGAATGGTATTGGTTACCATGTGTTCTGTTCAAGTTCCATCTTTTTTAGGGTTCTCGCTCTTTTGGAAAACCTAGAAAACCCGAAAAAGTCAAGGAATTTTATATTTTAATCAGGAAGAATCGAGCAACTTTGCTAATTTTAGTGGGAAATCAGAAATCCAAGCCAGGGAGAATTTTGGTAGTAGTGCATTTATTGTTTAATAATGTAATGGATTAGGAAGTAATCAAGATATACACCGCCAATATTCTCTGTAATAAAATGACTGTCACTGTAGCTTCTTTTCGAAGTGTTACATGAGTGAGTCAGGGAAAGTTTATCATTATGCTGCTTTTTCGTTGTTTTCATTGTGTTATTTTTAATTTTGTTTATTTGTGACTGATTGAAAAATATGCAATTAGTTAGTAGCAAGTTGTAAAAGTGCGTAAATTCATTTATAAAATCTTGAAATTCGAATTAAATAATTTAATAATCAAGGACGCCAAACAAAAAAGTGATGTACTTCAAGGTGTACAGCAGGAGTTAGTAAAGTAAAACATGATCTACGATCTCGATGAAAAACCAGGTAGGTATACCGATTTGATTAATATTGAATGCGAATCTGATGATATATGTACATGCGAGTGACGAAGATAGTGAGCAATCGATTGAACATGAAGCAAATTCGAAAATTGTACCAACTAATCCATTGAACCCATGCTGTTGTCGCGAACTTAATAGAACGCCGATTGTTGCTAGACAAGCTGTAAGAGCTAATGTGATCGAAATGCCACCAACAGATGAAAAATAATTGGAAACTCTACAGTCGATGTATAGTGACAATAGTGAAGCCTGCTGTTCAAAGCAATGCAATAAACAGTTGCCGAAAAATCTTATGTGCCAGTCTCGAGATTACTTCCATGAGATATCAAAAGATGAACAAGATTTATGTATTCTAAGTCAACATTATTCACTGAAAAATGTTTACGCTAATGCAACAATGAAGAAATATACAACAAAAATCAAAGAGATCAAAACTTGACGGAATACAATGTATGTATTCCATGGAGTTGGAGTTTGTCGGAAAATTTATTTCTTCATACATGATGTCGGAACAGAACGTTATAAAAATTTAATTCAACATTTGGATAGTAAGGGATTGTCCGCCAGAAATCACGGTCTAACTGGAAAAAGTGCGAATCGTAAAACCCATGTTACTCCAGAATTACGCGAACGTATAGTTAAGTTTATTAAGGCTTTCGCTGATCAAGTTGCGTTTCCATTACCTCGTCGTCTTCCACAATTCAAAGACTTCAAGGTTATGAAACCTCCATCCGTTGAAACGAAAATTTCAGTATTTCGTCGTTACATTAAATCTTGCGAAGGAAAAGAGGAGCTCATTATTGGAGACAGTTATTTTATAAATTATGGATTAAACACTGTCCATACATAACTTTTATGAAACCAGTCGAGACCTCTGTGATACTTGTCACCAAAATGCGACTTTACTCGTGAGGGCAAGATGTGTAAAAGTAAAAGAAGAAAGACTCAATATCGCTTTAGAACATATTAATCGAGCCATAACTCGGCGGAAATTTTATAAAATGTGGTGTCATCAGACTATAGAAGGAGGTTCTTCAAGTTTTCTGGTCTTGTCATTCGATTTTGCTCAGAACATTTCGTATCCTAATCATCCACAACAAGTGGGCTGTGCTTACTTCAGGGCAGTATTTTTGGAATTAATGATGAGAAAACAGGAATACAAACAAACTTCCTTATGTTCAACTTTCTTCTCACTGATCCTACAACATTTGGCCAGATAGAATGTTTGGGCTCATTAAATTAAAATTTTCTAAATCCAATATCGACTGCTATGAAGACTTCATAACCTGCGTTAATACATCTTCTCATAGCGAATTCAATAGAAGCGTTAGTGAAACGGATATTGTTTGAAGAAAATGGGACTAATATTTCAAGACATTTAACTGTAATCTTCTAGGTAAAGCAATTTATTCAATGCACCTATTCCATAAGCTTTTTTTTTTGTTGTGTATTTGTGTCTAGGTATTACCCGTTATCATTTTACGTTTATTGGTGAAAAAGTATTTTGTAAACAGTTTGTGCATTCTGAAGAAGAAGAATTTCATCTTCAAATTTCTTCGCCACCTCACGGTAATCTTCCTCCAGGTATTCAACCTGTAGGACTGTCTCTGGAAAGACAGTGGTATTTATATAAGCAAATCAGACCTTCGTGTATTGTGTAACGGGAAAATGCCCAAAAGTATGCACGAGTCCCATCAAGACCCAAATATCGGTAGATATTCGAGCCCATAGCTCATGTCGAAGACGGGAGTAGGTTCAAAAATAGTAAATAACCCAGGCTTTGATGATCTTACCTGAGCCTAAAAGTTGGCTGAAAAGCCTAAAAGAGATACCAAAAGGGCGCCAGGAAACAGTTATGCTAAAAAGAAATAATCCGCCGACCTGTCCCCACATCGGCGAAAATCCTGTATATGGGTGGCCATAGGAAGTATCACCCTGTATACAGGAACTTAAAATTGTATTTGGATGCTAAAATGCACTCTCCACTCTATACGAAGCTTACATTGGCTTCATTAGTTAACACAAAACAGACCATAATAAAATTATCAACACCAAAAACATAAAATAATAAAACATCATAATGTGCAACATAACTTCAGCATCTCTCTCTTTCTCATGATTAAAATAAACTTTACAAAACGTTAACTCTATAACACTCTTAAATTGTCAGAAGCAAAAAAAATTTGATTCTTTATTACTGGAAACCTGGGACACTCATAACACAATACCTTACCTGATTGTTTACACAAATAAAGCTTAACAAATAAAATACCAAAATAGATAAAACACAGTTGGTTTATTATATCCTCAGTATGCAAAGAAAAAAAAATGATTAACAAAGATTTAGTTCATGAAAACATAAATTAATGAAGTTAATAACGTTGAAAATAATTTAATATGGATTGATAAAATAAATTTGAATAACATCAATTATAAACAGAAACACTTTAAAACTTTACACAAAGAAAAACGATATAATCATATTCAAACGAAACCTGAGGGGTTCGTTATCAAACTTAAAAAAAAAACTATTAAGCAACCCAAAGTAACCATTAAATGATAAACGCTAAAGTATAATCTGCAAATAAATTTGCAATACTTAAACAACAAGAAATCCTCAAAATGTACATTAACCAAAAATACTAGATTAATGAGAATAAATCTCCAACCATAATAATAATAATAAAATCCAAGCCCTTTTTCCGGAAAACATTTACAATGCCATCCTGACTTACGTGAATAACAAATTTAATCGCTGTGTCTCAAAGTTTACACAAGGACAATACAAAAAAACATACTAAAACATAGTTCTTACTCATAAACAATGTGCAGTTCATCCGTCAAGTTCCAGTAATCCAATAAAGGCAAAAAGATAACATTGTTGAGAGATCGGTGCTTGTTATTAACAAAACTAAATCCACAAAATTTTAAAATCTCTATAATGACCATTTTTACAAAACACTGACTTTAATTTAAAGCCACAAAAGAGAGTGTACTTTACACA
>VTPC01090835.1:223977-235256 GCA_011009095.1 Ignelater luminosus | reverse complement strand
TTTTTTGATGATTTTAACAGCAAACTTCTGGCTAAATATGTATAATGTGGAATACCGATTTTTGGGCTATGGAGGAGATGCTCAAACTCTTACGAGATATTTTTATTTCATATAATGATTACTGAGTACAAAGTTTAGAAAAGCAAGATTAGAAGGAGACTTTGTTTTCGATTAGTTTCTAGACCTTCTTGTTGCCTTTCGATTTTATTTCGAAAAACCAATCAGATCTATGTGTTTTGACTTGAATAAGATATTTAGATTTAGATAGCATTGACTGTTTTGATACTGTCTACTACACTTGAATATACTTATTGGCATACACTGTAAAAGGGTAATGAAGTTGTCGTTTGCTTATTCAAAGATAAATTTCTTATTTTTTTATTAAGTTCGTGTTTCTTAAAGAAATCGAAATTATTGTAGTACCTTTCACGATCAGTACAAAGACTGCCCAATATAAAACACTTTCCAAGCTTTTACATAATGTTCTATTGGACATTTTTTTTCAAAGATCATTTCTTAGTTTTATTTCCGAAAGATCATTTTCTCGATCTCAAAATTATCTTAATCCTTAACGTAAGATTGATAGAAGAAATTCAAAAAAGTTGTAGTGACCTTCAGACTTTTGTGTGCAGTGATTACTACACTCCCAAAACGATTAAAGAGAACAAAAATGATGACATTTTGCAATTAAAATTGACTTATGAGGTCACGATATTAAGCCTTTAACAAAAAACTCAATTTCTAATGCAAACTCCATTTAAAACAGCATTGAATGAAATTTTAAAATTCCAATGTATGTTCTATATGTTTATATTTTATAACCTCCCTTTCTATCCTATTGCATGCGGGGTGTAATTTAAAACCTTTTTGGTATTATTATTCGAACAGCGACTTACTGGGACAGGGTCGAATTAGATTCCACTTTATCCTTGAACTAATATATCATTAGCGAGCATGCATTCAATTATTTATGATTATGAAATGAAATTGACCAATCGATTGGTTATCGTTAAAAATGGAAATTCTCACATCTGCAAGATACTAATTTTATAAGGTAACTATTTCTGTGTTATTTTAATTTTTTGGAGTATCCTTTCTTTCAAAGAAGTTATAAAAAAAATGCATAAATCATCCAAATTAACAAACCGGCCTCCCGCTGTATCCATGAATATTATTAACTGACACTCGAGGTGGGTGCTTATTGTTCTGTTATCCCCAACTGATTGCATTGAATTGTACGGTAGTATGAATGAGGCCCCCATAGAATTTGCCTTGTTGGTGTCTTCGAGAATTAAATAGATCTAGAGTTGTGTAAGAATAGTGTGCACACAGTGTGCGTTTGTGTATAACATTTATTTACAATTTGCATATGTCATAACTTAGAAATGTATTATTTTTCATGATGGTTGAATGTGAGCTCGTGTGTTTGAATTATTATTAGATGCCTTTGATCTTCTTAAATGAAGCCGCTTGGAGATATCTTTTTTATTAGGAAAATATTGAAAAAAGTGTATTGGTATAAAAACATGTAGGTAATCAAATTCCTGTATTTTATAAAATTAAAACTTAGACATGTTCTACATTCTTTCACCATACTTATATGTAGTAGTTGTACTACCGCTATAAATTGAACATACACATACACAATTTTTAATAGGACAAAAACCGACCTAACAACAACAGCTTTAATGTAGACAGCAATCAACCAATTTATACAACCGATTATTTAAGTTAGCATGGCATTTAATTACCCGTGCTACGATCCGGTTAAACATATAGCTCCACTACGAAGTACAGGTAAATCAACTAGTCGACCTAACCGTTAATTAGGTCTAATGAGAGCCTAGAACAACGTCGTACATTGTGAAATAATTCAAAACAATTATTAATAAATCAGCTCGGTTTTACTACTTCTTACATGTTATCTGAAGTTAGTTTCTATCGATTCCTTTTACGGTCGTTAAATATCGTTAAACTATGCGCATGATGGACGATATCTTCCTCTATATTGAAGCTAGAAAGCAAAGAATCAGTCCTTGCGTATGTTAATATTAAAAATGTACGAACACATACACAGATGATTCCTCCTGGAATGGAATAAATAACAAACTTAGAGTAGCCTAGACATAGAATATATTAGAATTAAACTTGTGTGATAGTGCTACGAACATCTATTTAAGTTCTACTCTTCGTGATGTGCATTTATTTTAGTCGTTTTATATTCCATATGCATATTCAAGCCCTTCCCATACGTGTAAGCGTCAACTTATAGCCTGATAGAACGAACTAGTGATGACAGGTGATCTTTAATACCTTTTGTAATTTTAACTTTCTTCTGTTACTGTTTTAGTTCTATTTTATCTTAGAAATTTCTACGTATACTGAATATCAATTTTGCTATTTCCTTTTTCATACTAGGTCTGACAAGCTTTGATGACTGTGAGAACAGTGCGGTTTGCGGTATTTGTTATCTATTTACGGTAACCGAAACTATGCCGTTTATAATTAATTCTTGATAAGGGTAAATGTTTAAATTTTATACAAATATAGTGCCCCGAGATTGCATATTAAGTGGTTGCTACTTGTTTTATAGGATATTTATTTTTATTGTCAATTAAGACAAGGAAATTCCACATAAATTATCCGCCGTTGAATACTTTTCACTTAATTAATTGAGATCTTGTTGATGATATACTAGGAGAAGTCATTCGTTGGTACAAAATGGTTTGTGGTTTTGTGAGTTGTAAAAATGAGTAATGCAGAAAACAATTAAAACTCGCAGATCCTGATGTCTTCATGTTCAAAATATTTTGGTCTCTCAATAAAATTCTATTAATCATTTTAATATCATTGTGTAACTGTAATTGCAAATAATTGCATTACGTAGATGAAGACAAATGCAAGTTAAGAAAAAACAGCGCCTTTCAAACTATAGCACAATATAATCTTCCTCAATTTACTTAAAAAAATTTCTAATTAAGGAATTAGCTGTTCGAACAGATGATCTCAATTTTCTTGTTTTGAAATAAAAGTCTATTTCAGAGCAATTTACATGTAATTAATAAAGTAAGGTCTTTTTAATCAAGGTGTTAAGGACCTCTGCTTAAAAAATGATTTATTGATGTTATGACGATGAGGATTAGTTGAATGATTCCAATTATATCTCAGATTGTCTGAAATTGGTTGCAATTACCAAAAATTGCTTTCAAATTCACTTTTTGCCATTTGGTTTCAAAGACTAACGGATATCTTACCTTATAGGAAATAATAATGCAACTAACATTGATTCTTAAATAGCGTGATGCATATAGGCACGCTTATTAAATTAATTTTCGTAAAGAAGCATTGTTTTTGTCACGCTCATTATAGATTACGGAGAATTGGAATTTAGTAACTGAAATTGCTTTGCAATTAACATTAATATGACCGTGTGAATAGAAATACCGTCACTTAACCAAATATAATCTTTAGATATGTTTAATGTCATTTGTGTTACTTCATAAAGATTGAGAGGATATTGCTAAACCGAGAAATTTTGTTTTGGATTTATTATTTTGAAGACTAATCAGGACTGAACTATTTGCATTAACTATTGGGCAGGAAGCTGTCTAACATAAATCGAATTTATTTGCTTTCTTCTCCCACTTACTCTAGTACTTTTATAGTGCCATCAGTGTAATATCAAATAAAATAAGAAAGACATTTAATACAGTGCTGGTAAGAAAAACAGATGAAACTTATTTTAGTCTGGCATGGTTTGCAAAATGTAAAGGCTCTAAACTAAAATTGGCACAACTTACTGAAAGCCCATTATCGTATTTATTGTCACTTTATGGCACACACTGACACCATCTGATTTTCAGTTCCACTGTAGAACTTTCCTTCCAATGATATTGTCACTTTGAAACCATGTCATGCTATTCTGCAATGAAACAATGAGGAAGTCTACTTGCTCTAAGTCTACTAGCGAGAAAAAACTGCAATCTTCGTACGGACTTTTCTTTGAAATGTTTTTTAGAATTCATTGATCTTGCTAAAATTCTTTTTACGATAGAAATTTCGTTCAGTGAAGGTAGATATAACGGTTGTTTTTCTAGAGAAAAACCTTGTTTTAGTCTTGTTTTGCCGCTTTGCTATTGATGCCGCAACCATGGCAAACTTACCCTCTTTTACTCTATTTAGTATATGTTTGGACGGCATTGCCTACCATCAGTAGAGAGACTATAATATCGAGAAAAGAAGAAACAAGAGAGAGAAATAGAAATTAATTCATAAAGAGCAAAAGGGTAAAAGACGTTACGTTGTGGACAACACCCCTGGAAACTTGCTTATTGATAAAGTATGAAAAACACTGTCTATCTTGGGCGATGAGACTAAAGTACCGCGGAAAAATGGACAAGGAGAGGACTATCAGGAGAAAACACAACAAAAGAACCAAAGACGTTATGAACCATAACGTTGCAAACTAGGATTTGAGTTTTTTAGTTCGTTGTGCTTCCCGCTTTTGTATCCACTTCACAACCATGGTGAATTTTCCTCCTCTTGTTGAGGTTTTGGAAGGCAATAACGGCAACATGTGCGAAAAAGCTAAAGTATGAGAGAAAAACAAGCAAGAAGAAGGAAAAGGGAAAAATGTTGGCTGTGGACAACACCACTAAGAATTTCGCTTTTTTTTGTAAAATAATAATAAAACACAAATTGTTTTTATTAGAAATTAAAAAATACATTAGGATTAAATAAAGAAAAAACAAATTGATCCAGCATGGTTTTCTTTCGTTCGGTAAGGTTAGATATAACCGATGATTTAAAGTAGCCTTATCATGCTCGGATCGTGTTTGGTCCCCACTCTTTATTGGCAAGATATCAATAGAAAATTGTGATAAAGAGCAAAAGGAACAAAGACTTTGTAGGCAATACATCTGCAAATTTAAATTTTGGTTTTTTATTTCGTTCAATAAAATCAGACTGTTTTAGAAAAAAAGAAGAAAGTAGTTCTTTTGTTCTTGGACTCTGTTTTGCTGGATTCCTAGCAAGGTCAAAATCATGGTAAATTTCATTTTTCTCTCCTTAACGATGTGTTTAGAAGACACTGTCTACTGTAGCCGAAAAGACTGGAATTTTGGCAAATAAAGAAACAAGGAACAGTCTTAGGGGAAAAAGGAATTATTTTTAGAGAAACAAAGGAATTATTTTTAGAGCAACAAAGGAAACTGACCCTTTTTTGCTGCTACTGCTCTTCTACTGTGTTGGGAAAAAAAAGAAACAAGGTGAAAACTATCAGGAAAAAAGAGATTCATAAAGCGCAAAAGAGCCGAGAACATTGTTAGCAACATTCTTGTAAACTGGAATTTCCGTTTCTTATTTCTTTCAATGAGCTTAGATTTTTGGAGAAATAATAGCAACAATGGCAAACCCTCTTCTTCTTACTGATGTATTTGACCGACACTTTCTATGATGGATGAGGAGACTAAAATATTAGAAAAGAAGAAAGAAGGAAAAAAATTTTGATAAAGTAAATAAACAGTTTATGAAAAGAAAGAAGTGTGTGAATTCTTAGAAACATCTCAAGAAAATAAAATCGGGGGTTGGAATGCCTACGGGTTCAACTAAATTCTTGCCATGTTCGCAGACTAGATAGTATAGCTTATCGAAGGTATATTTTTGATCACTTTGTGTTAGAAACAAAGCTATCATGCGATGTGTATGATTGTTTGTATTATGTCAAATACTTCAAGATTTATACCCAATAATTATTCACACCTGTTAGTTACACTTTTTCAAAAGGAACGATTTCCTCAATTCGTTTTTGATTTATTTTTTATGTTCAACACCATTAATCTCGCATTAACCCGATAAAAACATTTAATAAAAGTGCGTTTAGGCTGTGCACCGAATGATAAATAAATTTTCATTTGAGAACCCGACTGGTATGACATTGTTTTAATAATAATGATTTTATATGGCATTGTTCTCAGGATCAACAAACTTTATTATTGATTAGATGCATGTGAACAGTTACATCTACCTTATTGGAAATTATTCTGACCTCATAATAGGTACTCACCCTGTCTTATTTTTAAACTCGTCAGTCTTTACTATATTTGTAACCGTTACGGTTGGCCATGTATGTAATTCTAATTTTCAAATATAAAAAATGGAAATAACTAATTTATAGTTTTTCTACTCATTATTATTATCTTGAATTTTCTAAAATAAATTAATAGCAATTTATTAATCCCGCATTATCTTTTAATATATTCTTAGAACCGAACTTTAATTTACAAGTTCCAAAAGAGATACCGAAACATATGACTCATATAGCAATTAAATGGAGAATCTTTTAGACTGACTATCACTTCGTAAATCTAGAAGTTCGATTGGACTGGCCATTATTAATCGAATACCTTTATTTATGTTGTTTTGATGTGCCAGGTATGTGTGGGCGTAAAATGGGATTATAAAAATTCATACCTTGTAACGATATAAGGCGGACAATTACAGACTTTAATATTGTTGTTGCGAAACGTGTCAACGCACCCGGAATGATTTAGATTTGTATGTTATACGCGTTTAAATAGAAGTATACATTGTAAACAGTTCCATGAAATATATAACAATAAACCGAAAAATACCTTAAAAAGAATATATTTTTCGTATTATACCTATAAAGAAGCAATTTTATTGTTAATACTTACTAATTGAGGAAATTCTTATTCAATAATGCATTCTTCAACTTTATATGGTAACTTGACCTATCCATAAAAAGAAAAACGTTTATAAGATTTAATCCGATCTAATTTATTCTGGAACTGGATTAAACTTCCGAGTGAGATCTTCATGCGATATAAGCCCTAACGACTACTTTAAATCGATCTTACTGCTCTGGTACACGCACTCAAGACTAGTTAAATGTGTATTTATTAGTTTGCTACTTTGTAGTTAAAGTAAGCTTCCTACTATTTTCTTGATTTTGAACTTACACGCGTAACTCATGGTTAACGAGAAATATAGTACTGAAGTGTGTTACAGCTTCTTCATTTTTTTTTCTCAAAATTTCATAATGGTTTGCACAGAACTGTTGCACTTCATATAATGTCTTATTTTTGTCATACGAACGAATTGTATAGAACATTTTGATTTACAGATCAATTTTATCATACAACATATTTCTAGGATTTCTGAAATCAGAAATAACGTTCAGGCAAAAGAACATGATAATGGTGCCTGGAAGAAACGAACATTTTGAGATTGTAGAGAATTTAATCTCGTCGAAGATATGGCAAATAATGGTAAATGCAACATTCAAACTTCTTTCAGTGTTTAACCTGATTCCCAACATAATTTTGATTACTATTTTTGGGCACGTGGTAGTTTTGCCTATTGTTTGCTTAGTCAGATGCAACCAGATACTTTTCAACACGTTATAACTGTTGATCAAATTTTCAAAAGAAACAAATTTCAAAAACCGAAAATGCATACAAATTAAGATCGGAAATGACACTAAACAATCGACTTTTTCTAAATATAGCATTCCAAAACCAAAAAATTACACAATTTTAGTGAAGCCAAATCTGAAACCGTAACAATCTCTTTGATGAATGAGTTTTACACGACAGCAGTAGCATAAAAGTGATTGTATTTTAAAAATAATGGAGTCTATTTTGGGAATCTCTCTAATCATTTGTTACTGCAACTTAAATGTTAGAGAATTCTCACTGTTTCTTTTATTTTGTAAAATAAATCTGTTTATTGTTAAGGTTGCACTCTATTCGTTTTATTAGTCTATGAGAATTACTATTAGAGAAAACTACTATATAGGGGCCTTGAATAAGATCATTAATTATAAAGTAAAGAATACGGTTAACCCAAGACTTGTTAATTACAAAGGCATTTCAATCGTTTAGAGCAAAAACGACTGACATTTAGATCAAGCTTTTATAATACAGTAAGTAGTAAGTAGTCTTTTAACAAGGATTAATGCTCGCATAAATTATTAACTAATAATCATAATAAAGCGATTAGCAAAATATTCAGGAATTTATCACACTATGCATTTTTAATTTTTTTTTTTCGTTTTTTTAATAGAGAGAAATGAGTATAGGATTATTTTTCTCTCACCATCAGACTTCTAATGGAAACGAACATTAGCTGTCTCATTATTTTTATTGCTAAGATTTACATAATTTTATTTAATAATTTAAATGTAATAATCATAACATCCTGGACAAATATCTATAATAGAACTTTAATATCTTAAATGTTATCACGATGAATCTTTAGTACAACTTATTATTAAAGCATTATACATAATTGTTACATGCATAATTATTACATATAATTTTGTAATACCAACCTTAATGGTACACCTGTGGAAACAAAGCAAACACATCTTCAGTCTCATTAAATCCAAGTATGAAGAAAAGAATGGATAGATGAACGACCGAAGAGTTATTAATTAGAGTATTGTTGGTTCCGCTCTGACGGCGACATGCGTCAAGCTTTAGACTTAATTGAGAATGTTCACACAGCTACATCAACCTGCCTGTTTTTGACTTTTTTTGAAGTCTTTATCGGTAAATGTTTCCCAATAAAGAACACTTGACTGTGACACTTAGCGTTCGTTACGGTTAATGGATCATTACCAGAAAAATAAAACTCAACTCCTTGCCATATAGAAAATCGAACCTATAAAATTTTTTTCCTTTAATACTTGTATGTAAATTTTGCTGTCTATTACTACAATTTCCTGTTCAATTATACTTAATGGTTTAGATTTCTTTTTCGATTTAAATTTTACTTGGTCAATACAAAATTATCGAAAGTCAAAATAATGAAAACAAATAGGTTAGTAATCAAGATATCTTGAGCGAAATTGTGTTCAAAATTAGCTTGTGGGTATAGATAATTGTGGGGATGCTTGGTACTATTACAAAAAAAATTGATGACTTACGTATTACAATCAGTTCTTTTCTAAAGGTTCATACTTTGGTCGGAGAAATTGGATGAGTTTCTCCAGTTTATAGCATCAAAGTTATAGTTGACTCTTCTTGTCTGGCAAGTGTCAGAAATTATTCTGTTAGAATTACTCTCAACATTGACAATTTCAACATTCAGTTCTCTTTCTTCCTCATATCAATTAGCTCTAGAGCTTTTAGAATATCATCTTTAGTTCATTAGGGTAAAAATTTGAAGATTTTCAATTTACCTTGGTCTATATCACGAGCCATCAATTTTGGCATCCGTGCTATATTAAATCTGCAACTTGTAATGTACTCTCTTCTGAAATGTTCTCCTCTCCATACCATCAAATTTCTAGAGCTTCCTTAAGAAGATCGTTTTGATGATCTTGTAACTGTTACTATTTGGTCTCGTGAATTCGATCCCAAATCTGTTTTTTACTCAAGTGCTGAATTTAAAACTAATGTGTTGTTTACTTTTGGAAATATTTTTCTGTCTTGAAGAACTAGTTATATCATTATAAAGTGCTTCTCTTGAAGGTATTCTGCTAAAAACGAAACAGGCACTCTTAGAAGAGTTTTTTATTTGTTAGAATTACCCCCAATATTAACAATTTCGGCATTCAGTTTTTTTTCTTCCTCATATATGTAATATTGTATTTAGCAGCTGGTAATTTCTTTTAGCTCTCGAGATTTTAGAATATCATCTTTAGTTCTTTATGGTAAAAACTTGAAGATTTTCAATTCACCTTGGTCGATATCACGAGCTATCAATTTTGGCATCTGTGCTATATTAAATCTGCAACTTGTAATGTACTCTCTTCTGAAAGTTTCTCTTCTCCATACCAACAAATTTCTGGAGCTTCTTTAAGAAGATCGTTTCGATGATCTTGTAACTGTTACCATTTGGTCTCGTGAATTCGATCCCCAATCTGTTTTTTACTCAAGTGCTGAATTTAAAACTAATGTGTTGCTTACTTTTGGAAATATCTTTCTGTCTCGGAGAAATAGTTGTAACATTATAAAGTACTTTTCTTTTAAGGTATTCCGCTGAAGACGAAACAGACACTCTTAAACCCATGTCACACTATCAGTCAGTTTGATCAAACTTGACTATCAGTGTGAAACAATGACGTCATACCTTTAGTTTGGTCAAACTTTCTAAGTTTTAGAGGCTTTTCTAAATCCATCAGTCAGTTTGATGCTATGGTTTACGTGATTGGCTAAATTTGAAAAATAGTAAAGCAGGCGCCGCGAAGCCAAGAATGTTATAGCGGGTTATTCGTCTTTGTTTTGCTTTCCGTTTATTTTCATTCTGTTTCAATGCTAATCCTAATGTTGAAACAGCTACTACCGCCTATTTTGTTAATTTTTACAAAATAATACCAACTCACCTGGTGTTTGTATACACAGAGATTAAAATGAATTATTATATTATTAAAAAATAATAACTAATTATTATTCTAGAATTTATTTATAGTAAAAATATAATTATTACAGTTTTTCGTGGTCACTAGTGAATAAGAAATAAGAAAACAACAAAATGTCAAACAAATAATAAATTAATTTATGATTCTAACTTTACAAAATTTAAAAAACACGCAGTATTTTGTAAATACGGCCACCTAACCTCACAGTTTAACCAAACTATTTTGTTTATACTGTGTTTGATACAAACTTAAGTTTGTCAGTTTTGACGTCATCATTCTAGACTGATAGTCAAGTCTGATCAAATTATTTGATAATGTGACCAAGGCTTTAGAAGAGTATTTCTATTTGATGAAAAGCATTTTTTCATTGCCTTCTTCTGGTCTAAAATAAAATGCGCAAAAGATCTAGCGGACGAATCTATTTGCATAATAGCAATTTAATATTCTCAAGAACAAAGTGTAAGGATGTATGTATGGATCAAGACTTCAGATACCTAAATCAGCAAAATCTATTATCTTTGTTTCAAACCTTGAAACAACTAAAATTTACTTTATTGCGATTAGAGACTTATTGCATCATTGCAACTTTTCACTTCTTTATTTTGTGGTTTGCAAAGTAGGTCAATAGTTTAATTGGCAAAAATTTTGACTAAATTTTTGACTAAACAGTGATAAATTAAAAGTGAACGACTCCTAAAGACCAAGAGCGCTCCAGCTTTTTGCTTGATGAAAGAATTTGAATATCAAACCAATTCCAGATTTTAATTGAAAAATGAACAAGCAACCTACTTACGTTTGCGGGGTTCTTATACTAGAGAAACATCTATCCATTTTTTGCTCTCATCAATGAAAGGAAACATTTCTGCCATATTTAGCCATAAGAATTAAGGGA
>VTPC01090835.1:93965-218780 GCA_011009095.1 Ignelater luminosus | reverse complement strand
AGCTCCTAGAACTGGAAAAAGATTGGCAGTGCAAGGCGGCTTCGAGGATTTTTCTCGATCAACCGACGACTTTTTGGGATCGGAGAACGCAAAATAACAATGCTGTCGTGCTGATGTACCTCGAACTCTTTGGAGGCGGTGAATTTCTCCGAGATCGAAGTCGGCGCCTGAAGAGATGCTTTCTCACGAACTACAGTGGAAGAACTGGAGTATCCGATTGGAGCAGACCAAAAAGCAATTAGTATTCTCTCACCGTTCCAACTGAGAAAAAGTGGAAACAGAATGAAGCAAGATTTCCCCAAGATGAGTCGCATGTGGTAGAACGAGAATCAACGAAAGCCAGGAATGTTTGTAAAGGAGGAACGCATGCAAAAAAGTTTTGTTTTGGGAATGTAGGTATTCTACGTTAGAAAGTAAGTAAGTATGGTAAGTAAGAACATGCTAATGTGAAAGAGCTGGCCAGGAACAAGAAAATAAAGCTAATTTGGGTTTCAGGCCGACAAAGAGCTTGCCAATCACGGTGGTAGAAAGATCTAAATTGGACCGGAGCTCATTTTAGACCTGTGGGAGCAGCAGGCCGCAATATTCTTGAAGGCATAGATGCCCAAGATATAAAGAGACGCAATGTATTCTCTCTCTCTCTCTTGGTAAGACACTTTGACATTTGCAAGAAGGAAGTAGAGATGGAAAAAAGTAATGATAAAGGGGAAATGAGAAGGTCCAACTCTGTCTCATTTACTACGCTTTCATTTCCCGTGTTGCTATTTATTATTTAAGAGCACACACCATGAATGGCTGGCTTTGCCTGATGACGTTTCAAAAATCCCTATTGCAGATACTAAAGTCCTTTTTCTATTGCAATTCTTACACTGTTTTCTTGGAAGTTGTACGTCAAATTAAAGATACATTGTTGTTTGACAATTCAATGAATAAATAAGTAAAGATTAGGAAAAAAATTACTAAATGAATTTTATTGCATTACTCGAATTGAGAAAGGGCTTACTACATATTATTATTGTAACTTTTGAACGGTTAGATTGATGCTATGTTTAAATTGCAGAAAAGTGGGCCTTGTCAAAACAACAAAACCGACTTACTTTTTTAAAACATCGATATTCATACCCGTGTTATTCCACACTCCGGTGACCTATAAGAGACAGGTGTTAAGAAAGTTAAGTTTTAGCGAAAATACTTAGTAATACATTCTTTATTTTTGAATTATACAGTTTGTTTCACCACTTTCCAAATGTTAAAACTGTGGGAAAATCTTGTAATAAGAAAGAGAGGGTTCAGCTATTTTCATTCTGAAGCTTAATGTGTGTATTAAATAAGAAAGCTGATTAGTAGATATGTAGTAATACATGGTTTGAGAACTTATAGTTCTAAAGAAGCATTCAATAATTAGATACCGAACACAATTCAGAGTTGCAGTTAAAACCGATGATAGTACAAATACAAGGTTGTTAGTTTTTGTGTCTAATGACTTTATTAAACTTTTAAAAGGTAAAACGAACACTGAAAGCTAAATTTTACCATGAGAAAATCGAGATTGCGGCGGCGTTATGTTTCTATCATTTATTCTTGTTGGATTGTACGTGTGAAATTAATCAATCGATAATATTATAAATCATTAGCGCTTATAAATAAACAAATAAAAACGTGATTTGAATATTCCTTATTTGAAATCGCACTTTGAATTCGCTTTTTTTTTAAACCGTTGTGAATTAGAATGCAATTTTAAGGTTAATAAGGACGACAGGTACATTTCTTACAAGATAAAATTAACTTACATAAAAAAATTACATACTACGGTGTTTAACATGTGTCTACTAAAAGCGTTTGTAGGATTTTTTGATCTTTGATACTGTATAACCGCTAACTTACAAGTTTCAACTTGTTTACGTTTAATCTGTTTTTGAATCTTTTTTGTTTTACTCCCACACATGTGCTTTACAATCTCTTGTGACGATTTAATTTTTTCTTGTTCTCTTAATTTTTTTTAATTCCTTTTATTTGTATGATGCAATGAAACTGCAACTTTTAATAATTCCCACGAACGGAATCATCTTTAAAGCTTCGCAGCTGAGTTTTGATTTTTTTTTTCTTGTTAATATAACCGTTAGGTAATTAGTTTTTTAGAGATGGCTAGTCTTTAACTTGTTTTAGTTTCGTTTTTATATGTAAATAAACTGGTAAGTTACATCGTTCAAAATGCTTTAAAATACCAGTTTATCCTTTTATTTGCGGAACAAATAATATTATTTATTCAGGATGTGGCCAATATCCGCTCTTATTTTTTATGTTGTGAGAATTCGGCCATTCTATATGTGTGCGCGCTGATACAATGTAGATGCATTATAAATTTTTATTGCCTGGTTTTGTTAGGATCCTCTTATTAAAAGCGACAACCATATAAAATGTTTATTACTTCAACCAATATCTCATAATGTAATTAGCGCGTCAAAGAAATTCACTATTAATGTTTTATAATCCTTAAGGTAGTAGTTGTGGTTTTATTAAAATAGACTAGAGCATTGATTTATACAGAAAAAATTGCAAAAAGTAAACAGTAATTGGCTTAAATGATTTCACTTTTTGTTTTCATGGTCGATTAAAGTGATTATAGAGAGAATAAGTTGCATGGTAAATAATGTCTTTATAAGATCTGAATTTTTAGTGTCATTAAAGCTTCTCAACATAAAAATCTACTTACTGACTTGGTTATGTACTTTTTTATTTTCTTTTTATTCTTGTAATTTAGTATCCAAAAAGAGGATCTATTATTATTGGGAAGACCAGTGACACTTAGAAAATGTTTTTCATTTTTTCTTCTTTTCTATACTATACATTCATGAATACTGTGGCAAAGCTTTGGATTTGGATTTCAAACTGCATTCTGACGCATGAACCAAGAACTTCAAACATACACTTGACTAAAAACTTTCTTTGTCAAAATCCATGAGACTGTCGTTTGATTAACATTAAGTTCTTTTTAGAAATCTCTTCTATTAAAAAAAAAATGAAAACAGGTAGCATAAATACTAAATCAGTTATGGAATGTAGCAATCAAAAAGATCAGTCAAGTTAAGCCAGTGGGGAGACTGCCTCGGAATACACAGATACGAAGGTTCAAAAAGAGAGGTAAATAGACTATTTGAAAGACGCGCCCAATAGTTTATATAGAATTAACTCTTGATTTCTCAAGCTCAGAAGGCTCAAAGCTTTTTAGTCACTGCACTCTGGTTGGTCAACTACCGAACTGGGGTTTAAAACCGCCCGCATTGCCACTCTGAGTTCGTTAGGTTATTCAGCCGAAGGAATCGCAAGATGCTTACTACTTTACTAGAAGATTACTGTGTGTGGATTTTGACATTCAGACGGTTTGAATCCTACGCAGCAGGCTGCAGTCATTTCATCTCAAGTCTGTCCCTTGTGCCTGGGGATCCACAGTCCAACTATCAACAACCATTATTTCTCATCATCCTCCGTCTTCAACACCATCAACAACCAAAACTCATCATTTATTACCATAATTGTAAACCATCCCTCATTAATACCATCAGCTTGTAACTTCGTTCTATGCCAACTCAACCTTCATCAGTTGTCACTATCGCTCCTAGAAGATTGAGCTCCCTCAATGGAGGCCACATTACTATTTCCAACGCTACCACACCGTTCAGTTCTACTTACCAACCTAACCACCAAACGGGAAAAGAACTTCAAATAGCTCTTAAAATTACTGCCGCCTTCCGGAAGTCGGCAACGAACATGACGATCATGATGATAGTCGTATTCTGTGCTTACTCAGTAGATCATGATCTACTCCGTTCTTGTTCAGACTTCTACAACCATCTAAGTTTGAAAAAACGAAGCAAATATGATATTCACGCACAACTGTATCGTAAATGCTTGTTTACGTCTTAGTTACCATGGCCGAAAGTTCAGCTTTACGCCCGGCGGACTGTAAAACCAGCAAGAAGCTCTTTAATGATAATAATAATGATAATGAACGAGCTTTATTTTAGGGCCAAAGGAGAAAGTTCACACTTCACTTAATAATTTTGCTTCAAAATCTTTGGACTAACGCTAACTCGTCGGGCCTCAACTTCGTCCGCGAGCGTAAATTTTGTCTTTCGACCCTATATATGTAAATAACTATAACATGGTCGTAGTCTTCCAGAAAATGGAAGTATTTTCTTTTTCTCCACGTCTAAAGGATGAGAATGCGCAAAGCTGAATTTTCTTCGTTTAAACTCTAAAGCAGTATTCTCAAATATTTTGTAAGTTTCAAAGTATTTTTTTTCACTTTATAAGTGAAGCACATATGGACCATGACGTTTTGTCCCCGCAGAAATAAGATCCATATGAATATTTTAATTACTTTTAAATTAGATCGCTGTGTTCGCTTTAAATGCGGTATGTAGTAAAGTAAATTAGATTAAAGCTAAGGGCAATTTCTATTTTCTTGCTGTTAAGTCGATTTTTTTTGCCAAATATGAACAATTTCTCTCGGCTGCTACATATAAGTTTCTCCCCTTTTCAACAATTTGGACGAGTAGCAAGAGGAAGGAGAGAGGTATCGTTAATACATTATCAATAATTTTTATATTGAACAGATTAGTTCTGAATTAGATATAAATTTTGATCTTCTCAATACTCAACAGACGCTTGAAGAAGATTCATCCCCAATTTTATCGTTAATTATATTTTGATTTAGTAGGTACATAATTGTGACTGCATATTTTCTATATTCTCGTATCATACGTATTTATGGAACTGTGTCTATCCAGATATGGCCACAGACAAACAATACCATTTCTTGAAATATCTATGTCTTTGGACCAGTTTAAGTCTCTACATGCTCCTCGAGTTGTTCAAACTGATCAGGTTTCTTAAACTCGCCGACCTTTTCCGTTTGGCTTGACTTTTGTTAATAAGTAAACTGTTTCTTTATTAGCAGTTGCACTTTTTGTAAGAAAGATTTTTCATATTGGTTGGTGTAAGTTGCAAAGACGCAAAATCTGAAGTTGTCTCAAGACAGTCTCATGAACACGTAAGTCACGTTTGGAAAAAGAATGATTGAGATACCAAAACAAAAAAAAGTAAGACATTGTAGACCCAAAAAATCATTTTGCTATCAGCTACTATGGTTCTGTGTCGTATGGCTTTTTAGAAGAACAACCTTGAGTTCTTTCGCCTTGCAATGCGTAATGTTTTTCTAATTGTCCTTTAACCACCGAATTTTCATACCTAAACTTACATTATACGTCCAACAACATTTCCAAGACACTACCACATGTCCCTGATCATATAGTGTCTCCGTTTGGATTATTACCTAGACTACATAGTTCGTTTGGTCGCTTCCTATTACAGGCAGAGATTAGCAAGGGTCTTTTCAACCGAGTTAATCGGCTCAGATTTTCATAAAAAGCTTCTCTAATAATACATTCTAATAAATTTTTATCTTACTATGTAAGTTCTTCCAAGTAAAACAAAAATGTTTTGTTTAATTTAATTTAATTTAACTTGACCTACGATACTCAAAATTACCTTGTAATAGCCAAAAGCCACTACAAAAAATTACATAAAAAGTTAGAAAGTTCTTCAAGCTAATTATTCACACATAATTGTGTTATCGACAACTCATTTGAAACAGATTTTCTACTTATAAATTAATTATATACGATATTAATTTTAATGCTACTTCATAAAATCTCAGAGATCATCTTAATTTTATGCAGTGATTGATAATAACATAAAAACAATATTTTCCCATGCTTTAAAGACAGTGAATGCACTATTGCAGCATCTACTTTCTATATTAATTTTAAACTTTAATGTTCCATACATAGATATGTACATTCACCAATAAAATTAGAAAACTGCACGAAAACAAAATTAAAAAAGAAAGAAAACTTAAAATTAAGTGTACCTCATTCATTGAACTGTAAAAAATTGTGATAACAATCATAATTAAACAACTAGAGTAAACTTATGACCTCGGAGCACCCTGATATTGACCTGTTAAACATGAAGCAGATGTGCAAGCATGGGAGCTGCTCGTCCTCTTGAATCTACGAGGAAAAGTTAACTGAAGTAATCTTACTAGACATGTCATCGCCTTGTATGAAAGAAACATGCATAGTAGATTACAATCATTAGTGTATCTAAGTTTTTAATTGTTTAATGCGTGGGACGACCCCAAATCTAACATTTTTACAACAAGTTAATGAGAGTCTTATGGAAATTGCTTAATTAGCAACTTTCGCGATAAAAAAAAGTGCCGTTGCAACAATCGTGTCCTCAATCGGTACCTACAAACAATCACAACACAAATACACAGGAAAAAAACGATTTTTTTGCTGGAAAGTTTTCAAGATGAAACTGTATTGTGACATGCTGTGAAATAAGGGCGTTGACAACTCGACCTTCGTCATGCATCATTTGTAATTAAAATTATAATTGAAATAAAAACAAAACACCGTTATATAAACACGTTGAGTAGAGTGGACAGTGTTAAGATACATATGAAAGTTTAATTTCTTAACTTCTGGGTTGAGGTGAATTAACTCATAAAAGAGACGCCTCAGAACTTTTAATTGTTTAATCTCATCAGGTTGAGATGAATGTGACAGTTCTGCTTCCATTTTTAGGTGCTAAAATAAATGAGAAAAATACACGAGATTTTTACATAAAAGTATGGGTTTTTATGTACGTTTAAAAAGTAGATTGAAATTTTATTGGCTACGTATGTGGGCCGCTGTTATTTGTATCATATTTTTATGGCATTTTATTCATTCAAGTTAAGTTAATCTAAAATAGTTTAAAAAATTAAAATAAAGGAGCTATAAAATATTTTCAATTTTATTATATTATGGTTGAAAGCTTAGATAAGGACGGTTTAGAAATAAACGTGAGTTATAAAAATTAGTTTAATAAAGATAATCTCATTCGTCGCTTTAACTATTTGTAGAAAAACCAATGGTGCCCAGGAATGTGAATGCAATTTTAAGCGAAATCAAACCAATTAAATTTTTTTTTTATCTTATCAGCCTTTTACTTTGAGAAATTTTTGATAAAGTGCAGATATCCTTAGTAAACCTATATCTTAGAAATTAGTTTAGAATAAACAACAATATGAAGAATTCTTCCAAGGGGTTAATCTCCTTGAAATAATTACTACGAATTACTACTGATAGATAAATAGGATAACTGGCTCAATTTGACCTAGGAGTCTGTTAATATTTTGGTTCCTGATATAATGACAATTATGTGCAAAACTGCATCTATTAGGCTTTAAAATTGGTTGAGAACAAAGTTAGTTTCAACTGGAGTAGAAAATGGAACCCAAGAACCGATTACGATTGTTGGTGGAAATCGTTGTTGCCAGCGTTTATTGCGTTTTTGTTTTCATTTTTCAGATAGCACATGAGTTATTTACATTTCGATTTGGCAAAAAGTTGCAATTTTAGATTTCAGTCCTATTTGGCTTTCAAATTGGTTTGGCTCCAATCTCTAAAATCCAGCTAGTTCCGCAGACCAGTCCCTTGAGAGCAGGCCTAGTTCATGTCCAAAATTTTCATCTTTTTGATTTAATGTGCTGTGTATATATTTAGGATTGAAATCGAAGATTTTCGGTTCTCCACTGACGATATGTGGTATGTGTTTGCTGCGACTTTTGTCTTACTGTACTTTACCAAAACTCCAATATAACTACAATAACTGATGCGGTGCGTTGAAAGACACCTTAGGATATCAAACGAAGTTGGAAAAAACTAATACAAGCTCAATCTACTGTTGTGTCGTTATATTCAAGTCTGCCCAAAAGTGTGCCCAAAAACTGAAATACATTTTAACAGAAACTGGGTACGCATAATCTTGGAATAAGTACTGGTAATCTATCAAACACAAAGGGCTTACCCAGAAATAAAGTTCTGCAATGAAATAACTTTTTCGCATTGTAACCTATAATTACATACATCCTAATTTAAGATGTCGTGGCACTACATGCCGTACGTGAAGGAAACGGTGGAGTTTGCAGGAATTTGAATTTTTCTTTGTTTTTAGTATCAAAATTAAATTAAAATGGGTTTTTGTCTTATTAGATTTATTAACATAATTACAATTTATGTCATAATTACCTTGGTTAGTTAAATACTTTTGAGTAAAGAAAGCACAAATTTCTATATCAGGGTTGAGACTGAACGCGCATCCTATCGTGGACTGCACTTGAACGTTCTATCTTGCGGTTTGTACGAGTATATGTTGCTGCAATCGTTGTTATTTTTTTAGAGAGAAATGACAGCCCTAGTAATGGTGATGGCAGAAGCGGTGTGTCAAAAAAGTCAATACCCATTAAATGGGGACGATAGATGCAATGGTGTGATGGCGTGATTGCTGCTCCTATATCAAAATGGAGATATTAGACTCTGAGGTCTTGATGAGGTTCATACTGTTGGTTGTGTCTTCTTCTTAAGAGTCACCTACATACATTTTCAAGATTTAATAGAATGTTGTGGTTTTTTTGTGGATGCTACTGAAGGTTACATATCTAATGGAAAACTCTTCTATCGGGACATGGCACTAAATTTTACACGAACACGGTTAATTTCAAAGTCTCTTCGAAAATCAAAAGAAGTTTTCAAAGCATTGGTTTTTATGTTGTTTGCTTAATATGATATTCCAAAGTTGTGCATGTCTGATTGCCAGAGAAGTCGACTCAAAATTTTTAGGATATTGCTTTTTGAAGATTTTGCATCAGAAATCTTCTTTTCTTTGTTTTCTTCTTCTTGGTTGAAAAGAAGCCTTCAAGCATCTAAAACGACCCATCTTCAAATGGAAGAATGAAACATAATTACATTTCTTCCTTTTTGAAGAAGGTCTTTAGATACAATTCTGTAGGTATGTTCACAAGAGAAAATTAAGGTTAGCTATACTTACTGGGATCTGCAGTTGTGCTAAAAAAGAATTCTCCTATGATACCTTGGAGGCATTACAGCCCAGAGAGTGGTTTTTGATGTACGCATGAGGGTTATGTTTTGGGTTAGATTTTGAACAAAGAGCGATCAATCTTGCTTGTATATATAGATTGCTACATACCATATAAATAAAAGTAACAATTGTAACTGAATTTGAAGTGCCCGTCTGCAAGACAGAGCTTGTCGTATAAACAATTCTTGCTATATTTCGAAAACACAAAATGAGTTTCACTTTCTACATAAATCATTTTCCATAAAAAAGTAAGAATACTATTTAACCTGATTGACTAAAGGCCACTGGAAAGGATAAAAGGTGGCCTGGTGGGAAAAGAACCTCGATCTTAGATCAACGTAAGTGACTCATTGGAGAGTAAATTTGACCTTAGGTCATCATAGGTGATTTTAAATCTATGGTACCTTAATACTTTCTTTGCAGAGAATCTTATGAGATATTGATAGGCGTAATAAAAAAAAACAGTGGTTCCATTTAACAAATGAAAGTCGATCTAGTTCCCGGTTGACAGATTGTTCTAAAAACTGTTCTAATTTCAGTTTTGCCATCTAGATGTCGAATTATATCGGAATACTAATTAGTAATTTCCATCCGTGTCGCTTTAATATCTAATACATGGGACACACTGTATAAATGACTGGTATTATACCATAAACTGTAAACGATTGCTGCTGATGTAAATAATTCTTCTCTTTGATGCCTTACATGAGTGATATGATTGCATTAGATGAGCATTTCTTACTTAATTTTGATTAATTAATTAAACAGTCAAAATTGATTGCTCTGAGGGACAAAATTCCAATAATTATCTGAATATGAAAGTTCTATACAAATTCATTTACTAAATAATTGCAATTTTAAGTGCCTCGTTTATGTAATAGACCCTAAGAAATTAGATAATCTTTTACTGCTAATAAGCTATTTAATTAATTTCATTTTATTAAAGTAATTAAAATCATGTTTATGTTTCTATTATAAGTATGATTTCCTGGAGACGGGATCAAATCTGACAGCATAAGAAAATAATTAAAAAATAAGTAGTGCTCAACAAATTATAACTTAAAAACGGTTTTAGTGTTAATTTTTTTTAATTAAACTAATATGTTTGTTACGTCAAACTAGGAAGACAATATAATTACAGGACACTTCCTAATAAAACAATTTGGGAATAATAGTGTGTATTATGCAATTGCATCTACCATCAAGTTTAATTTGTTAAATTTTTGTTTTTTAAAACTGAAAATTTCAAAAAATACTGAAGATTGCAATTTAACACTTTAAACTTGGTATAGGTTTTGATAACTATATCTTGATGAATTTGAAAAATGGGAATGTTATTTATCTTTTTTGAAAATCAAGGTGTTGCTAATAGTTCAAGTTTAAATTTTAAACAGATATTTGTTTTTTCTTCTTGTTAGATTATTAAATATGAAAAACTGATAAAACTATTGTGTTTTGTTAATAGTGTCATTTATATTTATCTTTCTTTTTCTTGTTTCAGGTAAGTCGAGGAATTTCTACTGCTTAGTTGTACTTTAAGGTTATGTAAGTATGCCAGTTACTGAATCTTCATCGGAGAAAAGATTTTATTAATGTTTTTCTATTTTGCATATAAATCTTTGAGAAATTGCAACTGAGAATAATTTATAAATGATTTATAACTTTACATGTTAATTTTTTGCTAATGTAACATTACCTTCTTCCATCTGAATTTAATCTAATCATTTGAAGTATTTAACTTCAACAGAAAACTTTATGTTCTTAACGTTTTTTAAGTAGCTTCCATTTTGCATTTATAAAATTTATGTTATGGCACCCAAGACAGTTTGGCACCTAAATAATTCGTTCTAGGTAAAAATTAGGAATAACTAATGGGACACCATTAATAACTGAGTGGAATCTAAAATAATTTATAGAATGACTCATTACTTATAGCTTTTACAAGAATTTTCTAATTTCATATTAGTAAAACCTGTTATAACAGTTTCTGCATGTTTTTTTTTCATATTAAAAGATTATATGTTATCACATTTTAATGACCTTATACATGTGAGGTCAACAGTCCGGAAAAATAAAAATAACTTCATTCAAAACTAGCAATTATAAGGAAAGGAAAGGGAAATGTAGGACTACATTTCTTTTTATTATTATTTTTATTATTATACATTTTTGTGGGTAAAATATGTGGTAGTAATCGTAACGCCTACTTTAGAAATTTAATTTGAGTTTATGAGATGTTCACAAAAATTCCTGCTGTGATAATGATATTAGTACACACCTTATATTGATGGACAACTCTATTACGTGGCATTAATTTTTGTTTATTTAATTTTTTTGTATTTACCGTGGTGTACTGGGTGTGAAAGGTAACATTACTATAATGGTGTGCTCTACAAAACTGAAGTGCCTTTAACAGTAGCATTAGCTATTAGTTCGATGTACTTATATGTACAACGATCATTTATTAGTTTTGATAGTTCATTGCATTTGACAGCTTTTATTTGACATGAATTGGCATTAGTAGCACAGTATCTAACATTAGATAGGAAGCTATGTACAGATAATGGAAGGAAATCATCAAGAATCTTCCTTTGTCAAAATTCCTTTTCATTAGATTTTTATTTCTTAATTAGTAATATTTCTGTAGATTGTAAAAAATATCTAGATCGAGCAGAACAATTAATAAAAGACAGAATGGATCAGTTAGGAAGTGGAAACGTACTGGTACAATTTTGCAATTACAAATTTTAATTAATGATAATTCTCGTAAAAAAACAAAAGTTTTGGTTGCGTCCTAAATTTTATTCTGTAACAGTAATACTTTTTTCCGACTTTTTATTGTGCAAGGCCTTCTTCGTTACATCATTGATAAAAGGCAAGTTAACCGAGAAGAGTAACTTCTCTTATAAAGGTGCACTACTAAAAACGGAATCAATTAATTGGTAAAGTTATCCATGTAAGAGCTATAAACGGGTTTTGCTAATAAACACTGTATAACTGTTACGATAATTTGTATTTAATTATCGCATTAGTAATTACGGCAGGTTCTGGGTAAGCAGTGTTACATTATCCAAACAGCCTGATTGATACCGTTTATTTCGTTGAATTGTTTACTAGAAGATTTTCAAAATATTCAAATTACATAATTGGGTGAAACATAAAAGATAGTCATCATTAGTTTGTTAATTAGAAATATTACAACCTTCTAACAAAATTTGGAGTATCCACTTCTGCAAATAAGGTCAGGTAGGTTAATGTGAACAAATTGAATGGATTATTGGATTGTATAATTATAGAAAAACTCTTAATATGGGTTTATATCTCATAATTCATGATTTAATGGTTGTAGACATTAATATGGGAACTGTAAAAACTAATAAAACTACTTCATTAATTACATGTGGTGTAAGGTTTTTAAATGCTTTAACGACATATTAATTATTAATAAATTTTTATAATTGCTGCGGAATATGTAGTAATTCTAAAAATGATCTGATCTTATCTAGAGATAAAAATAAAATAAAAATTTAGAAACAAAAAATATTTCACAGTTTACCTTTACGTAAAGCTATAAAAAGTTAGCACTTGTAAAAGTTATTCACTTTTTAGATTGCATATGATATGATTAACCGCAGCAATAAATGTTATACAATCTTTTCACACCGTATCTTTCTATTTTTTTTTTCTAAAACTGACATTAACGATTGTTGCAGAATCAATCTGGAGTTTTCTTTAAGTATTAACTCCTTGTCACAATTTTATGGATTTAATCAAGGTTACTATAGTGTTCAACAGAAATGTTCATACACAACAGTTTCGATATCCACTTAGCTTGACTATTCAACGTTTGCTGAACACGTACTCATCCCTGGTCATAATTCTAATCCAACCTTAACCCTTTACTGCTTTTTGATGCACATCTGCAACATTAACAATTTCACTATAATATAATCAATTTTGTACTAACTGAACTCTGAAAGCGAAATATAGATTATCTGCATTGCATTTCCTTTAATACTTCTATATTTCTCAAGTTGGTTTTAGAATCTACGTCATCTGACAAAGCAGTTTTAGTTTGTAAGTGGCGTTTGCGACAGTTAGTGTGTCAAGTGTAATTTTCATTGGCTTGAAAGTGAATTAAAAAGGGGTTCATCACGTGGAAAAAAATTTCTGAGATCTTAATTCTATATAATTATTAATTCATTTTCATTAGAATTACCACGTAAAGACACATATAAGTGTATTTTCTAGTGTTGCATAAATGCATAATTTCTCATTCAAACACTAGAACTTTGACATACATTTAATGAGAAATGATGAATATATCAACATCTGTTTTCATGAGTTCAAAGATGCACCCTTCACATTTGCAATAATGTTGGTATTTGTTATGGAAATTTGAAAAAGTATTTTCCTTTCTTATAGGTGTTAACAAAAATGTCCTTTTCTCGAGAAGAGTGGAGAAAACCACTTAGTCGAAAAGAATTTGAAGAAGCTATTTTACACCTTTCAGAGAGTGAAGACGATTTAGAATTTCTGATGATGATGATCCTAATTTTGATGAATACGTATTGATTATCCATGTAACCGGTGAAAACAGATTTTGAACTTCCAAATATAGAAAATATCCCTATCATCTTTGAAGATGAAATTATACCTTCTTCTATTTCGTTACCTAAAATGCTGGATAATTTAGAGACGGGACAGGCGCAAAAAGGAATAGAAATAAGAACTACACCAACCAACGAAAGAAAAAAAAGGATTTTGAAAGTAACATCCAGATCCAAACGCTTGAGAAAAAAGATCAAAGTAAATAGCTCTGAGGATAGTAAAAAGGTGAAAACGAGTAACGAAGTCCAAAAACTAAAAGAGAAATATAGTAATACAGGCTGGAGATGTGCTAATCTGCTGATCCCAGAAGATGCTCAGACATTTAGAGGAAAAAGTACTCTATTACAAGAATTCCTAGACATGTCTTTGCCTTTTCTTTTCTTTGCCATTTCCAAATGGTTTTTTTTGAGCATTTTTTTGATCAGTGTTTTATTAGTTCTGTTGATATCAAAAAATATGTTGGTGTATGTATAATTATGTCAGTAGTGCATGTGCCAAGTATACGAAGTTATTGGTCCAAGTCAATTGGTATGAATAGCATCAAACAGGCTATGCCACAAAAACACTTAACTTTGAGAAGATTCGCAGATACTTACATTTTAATGATAATTCTGAAATGTTACCCCGCGAAGATTCAAATCATGATCGCTTGTATGAATTACGACCTGTCATAATTCATCTTTTAGAGAAACACCAAAGTATCCCTTACGAAAAAGATTTATCAGTCGATGAACAGATATGTTATACAAAAGCCAGAAGTTATCTAAAACTGTACATGCTAGCAAAGCTGCATAAATGGGGCTACAAATTCTTTGTGCTGTCCGGTGTTTCTGGATATGTTTACAATTTTGAAGTTTATACGGGCCAAGGAAATGACAGTGAAAGAAAGGGAGAAAATGAAACTTATTTAGGAGCACGCACCAACGTTGTTAATCGACTACTACGTAATGTACCACAAAAGAAATCATTGAGTATATTTCGATAACTACTACACTACATTACCCCACTCATGATTCAATTAGCTAAACGAGGAATTGTTGCTTTAGGCACAGTGAGGCGTAATAGAATTTCTAATTGTCCTTTGCCATTAGAAGAAGTATTGCTCAAACTTCCACGTGGTACATCATATGAATAGATACAACAACAGTAGCGTGGAAAGATAATAAAGTAGTAACACTTATGTCAAACTTTTGTGGAATTTTACCAATACAGCAAGTTCAAAGATACGACAAGTCCAAGTCAAAAAAGATTACCACAGATTGCCCCTCTTTGGTGAAAGTGTATAATCAACATATGGGGGGTGTGGACCTTACTGACAGCCCGATAGGAACTTAATTGATATTTCTGTAGTGAATGCATGGTTGCTGTAGGAACGAGTTAAAGCTCAGAAAGGGGAATCTTCGAAAGTGCTCAAGTTAGCTAAATTTCCTACAGATCTGGCTATGGATATCTGGGATATCTACGAGAAAATCCAGAGGAAGGAAGCCTTCTCTGGAAAAACTATTGCAAACAAAGAAACAACAACAACAGCAGCTTATATACCACCCAAAGGTGTTAGGATGGACCATGTGTCACATTGGCCAGTCGGGGAAGAAAGAGATGCAAATTCCCTAAATGCAAGGGATATACTTTTTTTGCATATCATTGTGAAATATCTTCAGAATGAAAAATGATAGCAACATAATAAAATAGTTAAATAAAAAAAGTATTTAACGACTTAGGTTTTTATAAATATTTTCCCAGATTTTGGACAATAAAATCAAGAAAACTGATTTTTTTCATAAAAATAGAAAAATATGCCCAGTAAAGGGTTAATGTTAAAAGTCTTAAACACCACAATAAAAATAGCAGTAGAATAAACAATCTTGTTGTGTACAGCATAACAACTATAAACTTTCAAGAAAAATAACGATTCGAAGGTATTGGATGGCTATCTTCCGTATATTTCAAGCTACGTAATGTGCATATTTTGAAGTTATCTGATAATTACTGTCAATTCACAATAATTTAGAATATTTTGTAAATTTTTGATTTTGAATATAACATAAATCCACTTAATAACGCATTAAATCTCGTAAGACCAAAGATAAGCCTACGTCTATTTACAAAAATAAAAATTCCAATTAAAATTTAAAGTCACCACTTTCAGTTTCATTAGCTGTATTATAGTGTCGTGCATCTTTTAGTTACCGGTCTCATTCTTTGAATTTTTCTGTACCTACCTTTGAGTTCGGCAGTTTACTTTGTTATTTCGTCCAATTAATTTTAATATAATTGACTTTTAGTTTCGTTTTGTGATGTCTAGCTGGACCGAAGCCATTTTAAATATGTGAGCTATTTGCTTCGGTACTAATCAACGAAAATACCATTTAATCTTAAACGTTTTTTCATGTTTTCATCTATTCTAATCGAGTGCATATTATTAACACATACGAACTATTAAATTAAATATTTCAAGGCTGTTTTTGTTTAGTAGTGTATTTAGAATAAATATCAAGGATTATGTTTAAATTGCAACAAATTTAATTGCCACCATAAATCTTGCAGTTTTAAAAGTAGAATTTGGTTGTTTTACCTAATAGTTTTTCGTGTATTAAATTTAATCTAACAGCATACCAGTAAATAGATTTTAGGTTTTCTAGTGTGTACTACAAACACCAATTATAAAGTCAAATGAGCACACGTCTCAAAAGCAAATATACGATCGCACATGCAAACAGATATGAACGTTTACGAAAGCTTAAAAATCTATCGGTAATAAATAACCAGAATGTTTTAACGTCATGACGCAGACGGATTCACCTGTGTAGAAGTAATACACAAGTTAAGTTAGTAAAGAGAGAGAAAGAAAGAGACAGGTCACCAGGTCGCAATGTCATAGGTCACAACCCACTTCCTCCTCCTTAAAACCGTTATCAACTGCAGAAGACACCACGAAGGATAAAATATTGCGAATTCGGACATCATTCTCATTGCAACGGTGCATTTTATGTTGTTTATGTAGTTTTTCAGACACGGAGTAAACTTTAGATCACGACTTCGGTGTTATTTTGTGACGGTCGTAAAGAAAGCAAAAGAATTTTGGAAAAATCGATTTATAAAAACGGAAGTTGACTTCTACATTGATTTAAATTTTCTAAAGAATAAATTTTATTCCATCTCAGTTTTCCGATCGATTTTTTTGCAGTATTAAGAGTTGATCGCTAATGAAATTAAATTTAACATTTAACCGCTAATTAGAAAGTTCCAGGTTTGAGGTATCATTCAAATGAATGGGGAAACCCAGACGTATAAATACACCATCGAAGAGCTAATGCCGTGCGATATTAGCTCTGATTTTGTTCTCACCTTTTGCATTGCTTATTAATTGCAGGCGGTTTTGAAATTGTAACTATTAAATGAGTCCACTTTGAAATTTTAGATTGTGGTGAGAGAACTCAAAATATTTTTGGTTTAGTAACTTTTCTTTTGCTGATACGATAGTTTGATCTCCAGAAAAACAGTCGCTAATAATAATAATGATCAAATCAAACAGGCGGCGCATTTGCACCAAGATGGGAAACTTTTTTGAGACGGATTCTGGTGATATTTTGGATTTATTCAAATGAGAGGTCAAGAAGCAGCACCAGTGCCGGATTACCAATTAGGCAAAGTAGGCAGTTGCCTAGGAGCCCCGAGGTTTTAAGGAGGCCCCGAGAGAGCCCGACGCATTTAAAAGCCTCACAAATAGAAAAATGCCATAAACTGCAACATAATAAAATCTATTATTTTATGATTAGTTGTTCCTACGGCGCCACTGCCCGTTTGCTCTGTTTAGCTACCATTTGTTACTTCTACCTCTTTCTCTCTTTTACCGAAACAAGATGTCGGTACAAGAGAAAAAGAGGTACCAGAGTGGTGCAAACAAACGGAGAAAACATCATGAAAAGGCTAAAATGCTAGATGAAACAGTAAAAAAGACTCACAACCTTTTTGAACTTGGTTTTACACGGAGACCTACAGAGGGCGAAACTACATCTAAATATAATGTAAATGAAATGGTCGAAGTAGGGGTACTAAATCTATTACTTGAACAAACAACTAAAAAGGATAATGTTGAAATGCTGGAAGAAGGAGAAGTGAAGCCGGAAATTCAGTTGCATAAGCAAACTAGAGATACATTTGGACCAGAGTACCAAAATAACATAGGACTATGACAAAATATTACAGAAGTGCGGATGTTTTGGTGTTCAAAAAATTCAGTTGAATATCAAAATTTGGATGGCCATTTTTTAGCTTCAGCCAGACAGTATGAATATCGCAAGAAAGATCTTACCCGTTCCATGATCTTTTGTAAACATGTAAGTGGAGCACAAATCAAACTAGAGTGGCTCATGTGCTCTCCGACAAGTGCAAACGTATACTGCTTTCCATTAGTACTTTTTAGAGAACCTAAAAGAACACAATTTGCTGATGAATCATCTGATTGGAAGAATGCTTCAAATGGAACAAAACTGCAGCTCATCGATCATGTATACAAACACTAATAAACAGAAGAAATCCTTGGTTCACAAAATAATGGCAACTACTTGGGAATTTTAGAGTTAATTGCGAAGTACTATCCTTTTTGAGTTCTCATTTAGCCCAATATGGTAATCAGGGCCGAAGAAAGCCCTCTTATCTATCTTCCACGATTTGCGAAGAGGTGATTGAAATAATGGGGGAAAAGGTTTTGAATGTTATTGTAGAAAAAATCAAAGAAACAAAGTATTATTCTCTAAGCGTTGATTCGACACCAGACAGTTAACTGTAGTGATGAGATATGTTAGATTGTCTGATGAAGAAGTGAATGGTCGTTCTCTTACATTCATTCCTATAGGTAGTCACACTGGAGAAGCGCTTGCTACAGCAGTATTGAATTTCTTAAATAAGTATGGCATCAATATTAACAATATGTGAGGACAACATGTCAGTCCCATATTTCTAATATCAATAAGCTTGCAATTTATATTCCGTGTACAGCACACTAGCTAACTTAGTTGGAGTGAGTGCCGTTGACAGTTGTACCTTTTGGTGCGATTTATTTCTTTAGGTTTGTTCAGGCATTGCACAACTTTTTTTCTGCCTCAACCCATCGTTGGCCGGTTATGATGAAATGCCTTGATCAAGTTGATCAGAGTGATCAAACAAACCGTGTTCTAGTTCCCAAAAAGGTAAACGTCGCAAAGTGGAGCGCTAGAGCTGACGCGACAAGAGCCTTATCCAAGGGCTACGGTAGTTTTCAAAATGCTTTACAAAATATTTCTAAAGGTAAGAGTCAGAAGCCAGGGACAATTCATGAGGCTAATTGCCTATTGAAAGGAATGTCCAAAAAGGAAAATTTATCTCGACGAACTTTTGGGTAACCATGCTCGACCACATTGATGCAGTTAGCACTTCTCTGCAAAGTGAAGCAATACAACTTCAAAGTGCTGATTTCTTAAAGTCGCACATAGTAAATTTTGATTTCTATGAGAATAAGATCAGTGATTTTAAATATTCTGATGAGGATGAGGGCAAACGAAAGCGTACCAGAAAGCGACATTTTAACGACGGTGACGCTGAAGACGTAGTACTTTAAGGAGGAGAAAGATTCAAGATTGAAACTTATCTACCAATATTGGACGAATTAAACGCAGAACTTTCTAACCGCTTGAAAGTTTATGAGCAAGTTCAATCACTGTTTGCTTTTCTTTGTGATTTCCTTTCTAAGAATGAAGCACAAATCAAAGAGGAAAGATTTGTAAAATGTTACTCTTGTGACATTGAACTTGAACTTGGTGATGAAATGATTCATTTCAAACACTTCATTTATCAGTTTGAAGACTTAATCAAGAAAACAGCAATACCAGCATTACAGTCTTACAAAATAATTTTTGAGCACAAACTACAATCAACATTTGCAAATGTTATTACAGTATTGCAAATTTATGGCACGATGATGATCATCAATGCCACTTGTGAAAGATTTTTTTTCAAAATGAAAATTATAAAAACTGTCATCGATCGTCAATGGTCCAAGGAAGATTAACTTTACTTGCCATTTGGGCAAATTACACACAAATACACAAAAGTTAAAAATACAGAAACGTACTGTTGCACACGGCCACGGTGCAATACTTGCGCTACCATATGCACGCAGACATAAATAAATTCATCTGTGAGGGGGCCCCGTCACTTCTACTGTCTATGGGCCTTCAAATCGTTAATCCGGCACTGAGCAGCACAATAGTAAACAATGAATGACTACTCACAATAGCCACCCTACGTTTTAACAATTTGCATTTTTGGGGATGCTCAGATTTTTAGATTGACAGGACGCAATCCAAATTGTTTGCCTGATACTTCTAATTTGGTTTTACAGTTTACAATTCTCGTTTTTCTTTATGAAGAGGATTTATGAAAATCAGAAGATTCTAAAATACCTAACTCATGAAAATTATTGGAAACTGTAATTGCCATTTCAGGCATTTAACAGTTAGTTCCAGAAATTCTTAAAATTCGAATCTACCTTAGTTAGAAGAATTCAGAAGATTTAGAACAATAGTTCATTTTTAAGATTCTATACCTGTTTTGGAATGCAGAAGGACTCGGCATTTTTATTTTTCAAATGAGTTTTTCTTCCAGATATTATGGAGATTTTGGATTTTACAAAATCTGTCTTTACTAGCTTTATTGCTTCTTAAACTGTCACCTGAATTAGTAAAAAACTTGAAAACAACCACTTAAAAGGTTTTCTATCAAAGTTGCGAAGCTTTGCCAGTTTTCCTTAATTGGGGCAGTTGAGACATTGCTTTTTGCTCAAGTTTTCTTGAATGTTGTGTTAACATTTACTTCTAATGGACTGGCGGTATTGCACAACTTCGCTTTTAATACTTTTCTGTAGCTAATTGACTCAATGATCTTTTGCACTTTGAATTTCCATTATGCCTATGTTAGATAAGCCTTTATAGCTTTAAACCGCGAAAAGAAAATTTCACATTTCGATCAGTAAGATCTGCAGTTTATTTGTCCCACATCCTTACTGAGCAAAACTTCTGCTCTATAGCCAACTACTTATAGATCAAAACCAGAACCTTTTTTGCTGATTTTTCTCATTCTATACGTATCTGTATTCATTATGTAAAAGTATTTATTATCTTTGTGTTTTACAAAAAAAATATGAAAGTACGGCCTTATAAACGTTATCTTTAAAACCATGTGAATTGTTCCAATGCTCAAACCTTGACTTTTACATTTTTCCCCAACGATATTTTTTTGTTTCCTTATTAAATCTTATCACACTAAGAATGGCTTTTACAAGGCATAAAAGGATCCAGGAAGTGCATTTCTTAACAATTGTCATCGATTTGATTAATTTTTGTATGTAATTATCCTTATCGTGACATTCTTTTTTTTCTATAAATCCCTTTTAATGCGTTAATTAAGTTGTACACAATGAAATTTTCTTTCAGATAAGCTTTAACTTATCTTTTTTTATGTGAAACGTCAAGTTCAGAATCTAATTTAATTTTAACTGCGTGAAATGCTTTGTATAAAATGGCATTTATATTTAATTAAAACGTCATGTGAATATCATTATCTCTTACAAATAAGATATTTGCAATTTTCTGCAGTTTGCGGTAAACTGCCTTATAATAATCGTCATGAAGAATGTGCAATAATCATGTAATAATTTAAATCAACAAGATGCAATTTTTATTTCAACTCGTAAATATTTTATAGTCGAACATCCTCTTTTATTTTAGTGCAATATAGATGACGGTAATGTGTGTTTGTGAAAAGAGCACACACGCATTATACAGTCCAGAAGTATCCATATAAGTGGAGATTGTCGATGTATTAGCATCGAGGTCAATATTATAACCGATTTGTATTTATTACTGCTTTTTAATGGTAATAATTAAATGCAACCGTCTCGTTTCAATGCACGCACTTCTATGCGAGCATTATTGCGAACAGACATTTAAGTTAATGTCGGTGTTTTAACGTTTATCTGTTATTACCTGGAGAATATTTATGTAAACAGGCAATGCATAGAAATCGTTGATTTGTATGAAACGTCATGTAAGTAGACGTAGATAAAATGTTTTTACAGTATTTAAAACCCATAATGAAACGAAAAACTGGGTATTTTCACATTAGCTGGAAGTTCGCATTAATTGTTTTAACTGTGTATTACGGTAGCACAATCAATTATCATATTTAATAAGGTTTTCAGATTTAACCTCATGATCATTAAAATACTTTATGACATGATTATGTGTTGATTTGTAAACAATATAAAATCTTGATATCTTGAAATTTTTATTGATTTAATAGAATTATTTATGATTTTCTCGAAAATAAAAATTTTTTTAAATGAAACAGGGTCGTTGAAAAGGGAGCAAGATCGTAATTTACTCCCTTTTATTTATGTCGAGGCTTTAATGAAGTAATAATCGTTATTATTATTACTGTAGTTTATTATAGTAAATTTATTGTAGTAACCCTTTAGGCTATTTGCCTTAACCGTGCGACCTTTTACTTGACTATTCAGTTTATTGGCCAAAAGACAGTTTATTATCTTGCATTATAGTTAAATGATTGCTAATAAAACATGAGATACTCTCAATGGCAAATGCGAAAACTAGAAGTGCCTCAGGGATCAATTCTAGGTCCTCTGTTCTTCGTGATAATATGTGAATGATTTACCAAAATGAAAAAAACCAAATTATACTTTTCCGGACCATATCTCCGCTACTATTACAGCTAAGAGAAATGAAGGCTTGTGTACCATATAGTGGATTGTACAAAACTTACTTTAAACAATTTTGAGAATATTGGTTTACATAGAACGGTCTAAGATTAAATCTGTCAATATATTGCTATTGTTTTTTGTTGAAATGAAAATGAAATGCTTACAATACAGTCGGGTAGCAAGGGGGGGGCGGGGGGTGCGGGCTGCCCTGGGCGGCAAAAATTTTGGCGCCGCCGCCCCTGTCATACCCCAGGCGTGTAAACGTACGCAAAATCGAAAGACCTTTTAGTGCGGTTACTGGACATTGTAAGGTTTCTGGCAAAGCAAAATCTGGTCTTCCGAGAACACCGAGAAAATTTGAACGGTGAGACAACAGAGGAAACTTTCTGCAATTGGTAGACCTACTGGCGAAATATGACTCTGTTTTGAGTGAACAACTGACGAAAATCAAGTTAAGAAACACGAAGACGTCACCTACTTATCATCCCAGATCCAGAACGAGTTTATCAACGTACTGAGCGATCAAATAAGGAAGAAAATCATTCAAGCGGTGAAAGAAGCCAAGTATTTCTGTATCGTTTTCGATAGCAAGCCGAATGTTTTCCGCACGGACCAAACTAGTCAAATTCTGCGGTATGTGAAAGTTGAAGGTTTCAAGGTAGCTGTGGTCAAGGCCTTTGTTGATTTCATCGAAATCAAAGATAAAAACGCTGAACGGATGGTGAAAATGATTTTGGAGAATATCGACCAAGATGGACTCAACATTGAAAACTGTAGAGCCCAAGCTTACGACAACGCTGCTGTTATGTTCGGAATACATACTAAAGTCCAAGCGAGAATTAAGACAGTTAACCCCAAGGCCCAGTTCGTCGCATGCACTAACCACTCTTTGCACTTGGTATTCACACCGCTTCCGTCATTTTGGAATCTGTTACCTTTTTCGGGACGGTGGAGAAAATATATTTGTTCAGCGTTGGGACGTTTTGACTGCTGCTACTGGCTAGGGAGTAAAATACCTGATTGAAACGCGATGGAGCTGAAGACAAAACACTGTCGAATTATTGTTGTTTTTTCAAGATCGTGGATATTCTCGAAGAGAACAGAAAATGCAGTCACTCGGTCAGATGCTGGGGTGTTGTTGCCACCAATGCAGTTGTTTTCTTTCTTTTGTTATCTCGGATTTTGGTCTGAAGTCTTTCGAGAGATTAACGATGCTCAAGTTTACCTGCAAACCAAGCAACTGGACATTCAACGGTGTGCGGCAAAAATTGGGACATTGAAGATATTTTTAGTTCAACAGCGAAATGAGATAGTGAACCGCAGTTACACCTACTCGAGACAGTTGTGCAAGAATCTTGGAAGAACAACTGAGAGAAAGCAGTTTTTCGGTGATGGATCGAAGGGTGCAAACTTGACCTACGAAGGAGAACTATGCCCGAGAGTGTTTGCATCTATAAACCGAATAATCCAAGAAATTAGTTCAAGGTTTGAGCAATTGGAAGATTTAGCAAAGAAAAACCTCTTTAATCCTGAATACGTTTACGATTCAGTTAATTTGCCGGATGAAATCGATAAGGAGGAATTAATTCCCGATCGAACGAAATCGTCTTCGAAACTTTGTCAACGCATCTCAGGATCACCAAAGACTCCTGCAGGAAGGACCACTGGAACAGTTTATTCAACGGTATAACCTTAATGATGATACTGTTGCGATTTTTTTTGACAATCAGTATCAGTGTTGGGGGGTGCTTTTTTAAGTTAAAACTGATTAAATCCTACTTGAGGTCCGCTATGACCCAGCCGAAGTTGTCCAATCTGGCTGTATTGTATCTCCTGAAAGGGAAGGGGCGGCATATTGGAAGGTCTGCCCCGGGCGGCAGTATCCCTTGCTACGCCACTGTTAGAATATCTAATAATTGCAATTGATGTTGGTTTGTTACTGAAATTGATGTTATTTTTCTCTGATCCAAAAACCTTTTTTCAGACACCTCAATGCTATGGTTTCAAGGAAGAAACAAAATTTTTGATCCTGTAAAACTGATAATTTACATACTACAAATAGCACTGAAAGAAAGAAACATCATGTTTTTTTAAGATATTTTCGTAATCAGCACATAAACATTTTGGTTTAGTAATATCACAGACCATTTGCTAAGTTTTAGTATTATTTCGTAGTAATTATTAAGGAATATAGTCGCACCTTCAGTCTCTTATAATAATTATGGTATATGTTTAATTCAGCGTCGTAGAGGTTTCTTTTGGGGACCTTTCAGCTTACTGAAGTAGAAAACACCGCTGGAGGCGTTTATCTTCTCTTTGGCCAGTGATGAACCGAAGAATCACAAATGCACACGTAACTCTTGTGGTTGAAAGGAAAGCAGACGGTTTCCAATACCTCGTCAACTGATGTGAATGGTTGGACTGAGGTTAGCTCCTTGAGCTAGGACGTGTCCGGAGCAATTCAAGAAGAAGTACGTCGAAGCCAGCGTAATACACTATTGATGAAGCTTTGCTTATGAAAATGGTAGTGAAGAGAATCTGCACAATGTTGGCGGTTTGAACAATGATGGCAAGCCGCAGAATTTAATTTTCAGAACACACCACGTAATGGACGTTTGAATGAAGAGCATTGGCAAGTCCAGTGGACCTTCGATGGTTTGCATGGTGCATTAGCCCATCAGCGATTCATTGCGGAACCATCTAGAAAAACGTGGGCAGCTTGGCGGTGTCTGTGTAGACGGGCTCCTCCCCATAGCTAGCCGTGGTGGTGCTTAGATGATCTGGGTCTCACAAATCCAGGCGTGGGTGATCAAAGAGAAATGGTATTGACACCTTACTAATGTACTGTTTACTGCTTTATCTTCTACAGAACACCAGACACTTGATTGCTTTCTTGTATTATTCTCCTTATTTATGCAATTATTAATGGTTGTGGTATTGGATGATTAAACAAACATAAAAACCAAAAACGAAAGCAGTTGTATTATCTTATGCATACGACAGAGTTATGTTGATTGCAAAAAGACACTCATTTTAGCGACCAAGATGGTGGACTTCAAATTGCTCGAAGTTAAAACCTACCATCTTTTAATTGAAATGCATTTAAAAAAAAGTTTTATGGGTATTTAAATAAGTTATTAAGACATAGTTGTTCACCATATTGCTCAGAAAATTCTATTTTGGACTTTTAAGCTTTTATATGAAGTAAGTTTTAGCCATAGAGGAAGGTAAAGGATTCATAAGAAATTTGAGATACTTTCTTTTCAGATTTCTTATATTCGGTACTAGAGTGTTGTATGTAAATATGATAGTTATCTACAGTATACTATCAGACATTTAGTGAGTGATCTTCAAAAATCTTTCGGACTTATGTTCTGCGAGTAAGGCCAGTTTCGGCTAAAAAACTGGAAATTCCCAAAATACAGTTCTGATCATCACCTCTCAAGTGTTTCTTAGCCACGTACAAAAACTGCTTTAGATCTTGATACTTTCAAAATCAGAGTTCCGTGTATTATTATTTTATACATTTTAGAAATCTTTTAGTTAAATTTCCTTTGCAACAACACTTTCAGTCTGTTATTTATCTACTAACGCTATACTTCTTTTGCAAATACAATTAAACTCATCTTATTTTCCAACAGAAAAAGATTTCTTCATTAAAATGCTCCCACTTGGATGTTTTTATAGCTTTATAACTCTTTATATAGACCTCTAGATTATTAGTATTTATGCAGTCAGGGTGGTTATAAAGCTGCACTAAACATTAGCAAACTATCGCCCCCTTCTGTGTTCTATAAATACAAGTTAATTGGCGTGATTGAAATACACCGGAGGGGCATGGACGTGTCACATAATAATCCAAGTTCAATAGACATAACCTGGATATAATAGACTCGTTCACACTATTCTGTTCTTTTCGCAGCTGTGCTCGTTTGTTATAGATATATTTGCATATTTTATCCTAGTGGTTTTATCAATATATTATGACTCGATTAATTGAAAGGTTATATCTTGATTTATTGCTTTATATCGACAGTTACTTCTATAATCCGCTTTCTTTTATTTCAAACAAAGTACATCCTGAAAATTACATAATAGAAATATATGTTTACAGCTTAAAAAGGCAACGCCAGGCTAATTTACTATTCTGTTGCTCTTTTAAAGAAGCAAACTGAACAAACTTGTTTTAGTCTAGATCAGATTGTGAACAGTGAAAAATTTAAAGGGAGGTGCACGCGCAAATGGAGCATTCTAAATTTTCGGGATAAGAATCGTTTCCATTAGTTTTAATTAAAAATTATTCTTTTTTTCGGGTTTCGTATGGATTTGAAAAAAAATTGATAATAATAACGAGCCGCCTATGTAAGAGCTCACATACCGAGTATTTTGCACCACCCGTCGATCGGTCTAGACGATCCTGACCGCGGTTCCCATCCAATTAAAACCACCTGATATTTAGTTTATTGTCGAAACCTGATTTTATCCACCTTGGTTTGCACAACCTTCATTCTCTTTCTGCCTCACAAAAACTCAGTCCGAATTCTCTCAACTAGTTGTTGCAGCATCACGAAAACACACCGTGGATGGATCAAGCATGACTTTAATTTATTGCAAAATTTTAGAATTACGCTTCGGTTCATACTCAATATTTAAAATTGTATATTTCGAGTTTTAAAAGGAAAAGATAAATCTTATGAATGATCGATATAATAGTGATATCAATTGGAATATTTTTGTGATGACAAATGTAGCTGTGTTGGTCCAAATTTAGTAAAACAACAGTTTCGCTTGTAATGCAATCTAGAGATTGTGAACAGTTTTATAATTAGGGTGTCCATCCTGCTTCGACAAGATTATCTTCTGGTTTGATCTAGGACAGGTCGAACCATTCCGCTGTTGTAATCAACGTCAGTTTTTTAACAATACTCTTAATTAACAGCAGCATGTTTTAATCCGCCTTAAAAGAAAACGAGTTGACCAAGAAAAATTATAGGAGTTAAACTCTTCTTTCTGTCTTCTTGCTTTTGTTTAACATTGCTTTGGAAATTCTCTTCTTAAAAATATATTCAAATTGCAATAATAAGATGCAAATTCGTGTTTTTGGCATGTCTTTTCAATTTTAAATTTCTTTGTTACTAACGCACACGAACATAATATACATACGTACATATATATACACACATAGTCTAAATTATGTTAAGCACCTTTTAAGACTGGTTTGCAGATATGTTCCCAGTGCAGACATCCAACCTGTTTCGTGATTCTTCGAGCTCAAGTGCAATGGATATTCGCATTCCATTAAAAAATTGCATTATCGGTGTTGCATGTAATTCTTCTTTTTGTACGCGCATTACTACAAAAAGAAAAAGGTTTACCGATGGACGACAGCTGAAGGAGAACGTTAATGTGTGTATATTGTGTGTATCTGGCTTGAAATACTAAAAGCAGAATTGTAAGAGCTTTTAAGAAGTTGAATCGGATTTATGCGTTACAGACGGTGTCAGTTTTATAGGCATGTAATTATTTGCCGTTTTGTTTTTCGAGATTCTCAAGGAAGTGATTAAGTTTATGGGTATGATCCAATTTATGTAGAGAGGTAATAATGCAAACAGAATGGACCCTAACAGATTTAAAAATGTTTACACGAATTTTAGTAGTGAGGGACTGAGGGTGAAGGCTACAGGTAGTAACTTTTCCAACTGAACCGTGGGATTTTTATAGCGATAGGTAGCTTGTTAAATCCGTCCTTTGTTGGTTATTAAAAACTTTCCTTTTCTCCCGGTTAGATCAGCTGTCGTTTTACCTTTAAACTTTTGTCACCCGTTTAATCTGATACAGTACGGAACAAAACATGAAGGATTAAAATGAAGACAAAGAAATAGTGCAGATGTGATTCGGTATTCAATTTTGTACAAAACGAGCTTGCCCTTAATTAATAGACATTTTCAAACACACCTTATTAAGTAAATTTTTCCATTAGTATCTATGGTGAATTTACTAAATAACTAGTGAGACAGTGTGCTGTATCCAGAAAATAGAAATTCATTGAAACTCATAATGGCATGGATGGCATTTTGATTGATACAGTAGAATCAAGATCTACATTTAAGAGGGCAACTGTGTTATAAAAGTGGCATAAGACATTTTACTCCCAACAGATAAGTCAAGTTTGAAGCTGTCTGTCAAAAAGTGATTGAAAATCTTCGCACTTTTACTATCGCGAGAAACCGAAAATTATATAAAGATATTCAGTACGGTATTATCCAATAAGTGCCAAAAACTTTTTATCTTCTACCTGATTAATGTCTTCAAACGTTCTATAGCAACCCAAATTAAAAGCATTGTATAAATAAATATTTTCCCACAGACATATTTTGGCATTCAAATTATATCATTTGCTAATTTAACTTGTTTATTTATCTACAGAAGCCAAAATGGAAAAGAAATTACGTCGAGAATTAATAACACTAAAACCAAAGCAATCTGTAAGTATCCAACATACGGGGCTGCTTATAATACAAACTAAGCAAAAAAGACTAACTAAATAGTTATCAAAGAATTTTGCTATCTTTACATTGGATTAATTTCGACCAAGTATAGATAGATATAGGATTCTTTGATATACTAGAGTGCAAAATTCTTACATAGCCAAAACTTTGAAGTTACAACTTGTTGTTTTAAATAAAAAGTTGTCTAACGACAAAACATCTTTCAAATGAGTAAATTAAAAAACCGATAAGCAAGACAATGCAAGTAAGCAGAATCATTAGTATCTGTAGTATTGGCAGATTACGTTTCGCTATTGGATATCTAAGAGCAATGAGGTTGTGAAATCAGTAAAATGTTTAGCCTACAATAAATGTGCAAGAATTCACTAAATTTGTTAAACGTCTAACAAATAAGTTTTTTTACAACTGCATATGAGATGCTAGATGATCTATTTAACTCCAAATAGATCTGGGCTATGTAATGTTTTCTTTGGACTCATTTATTTTGGATGGATAGGGATGTGTTTATGCTATTAGATCTAATTATAATCAGTAAAGTTAGTATAAGTTTTGACTGACCTATCACTATTAATCAGAATAAGAATATATTCCAAGTTAAGAATAAAGTTTGTTTCCTGTGCGCTTTCCTTAAACCTATGTGGTTAGATGTGCACTATTCGAATACATGAGTGACATTAATGTACCCACTACTAAATAAATCTCGCTATTTGAAGAATATTCGCCATTTTGTTTCTAAGAATAAGCTATTTAAGCGATTAGGACATCTCTTATGGTAGTTAATTTAGGAATCTTACTCAAGCTTCTGAATCAAAGAGCTCTGATGTTGTGACATGGTGCACACAGCGGCCCAAAGATTTAGACAATTGAAGAGTCAAGTTTAGAAAAACCGGAGTATCTTGCCGTAAACTCTGGCGCAAAATTTGAAGTATTTGTCAACTGGGAGCAGTCATAGATAACAACGGTATAGGCAACGAGAGATTAGCAGTAGAATTCAAAACGCCCGCAAAGTCCTGGGATCGCTGAACTCGATATGGTGGGACAAAAACATAAATAAGGATAATAAAAAAAAAGATAGGTCGGACCATGGTAGAAACCGTACTATCATATGGACGTGAAATTTGGACAGTTAAAGAAGAAGACAAACGTAAACTAGTTTCTGTAGAAATGGATTCTCTTCGGCGCAGTCTAAGAATATCACGATTACAGAGAATCCGCAATGAAGATATCCGAGAAATATTATCCGCCAAAGAATTCGTTATCCACAGAATTGAGAAGACGAGACTTAAAAAATAGTTTGGACATTTGCTCAGGATGGACGATCGGGGATGGTCTAAACGAGTCTTCCAATAGCAGCCACCCGGAAAAAACAAAATAGGATGGCCACGTAGATCCTGGAATGAGGGCATATGAAAGGCAATGCGTGATCGAGGTATGGAAGGAGATATGGCATACGATAGAGAGGCTTGGAAGTTGAAATTGGGAAAGCAACACTTAGTTGTATAATTATTGTACTATCCCCAATCTGATAAATATGACATTTTTGGTATGTATAAATGACATGTACATAATTAATCCCAAATAAATAATAGTCAGCGACTAGAACAAAACACCGTTTTTGTTTTTTATGAAAAGGGTAACTATCTGTATCATAAGAGTGCTATTCATTGGCGACGGCCATCTAACTGGGCTATTAGGAGAACTTCTAAGCGAAAACAACTTTCAGTGCGTTTTTCCCAGTCAGCAAAGGCTTCCTTCACATCAACGATAATACTCGAAGACAACTGTTTCCTCACTATGGGATAGCTACAGCAGTAATTAAAGCTGTGGTTGCCGGCATTGTCTGGTTGTATGGTATGGAGAGAAGGTGTTGAGCCTGTATTGTTGATTGATCGACTGGCGGCTGACTCATCACAAAACTCCATTACCAACACACGCACTGTAGTGGGAAGACTGTTTACAGAAAGTAGTGTAAAGTGATGAAAGGGACTGCAGAACTTCAAAAGAACAGCGCTAGAGTAGAATCCGCCCACAATAGTCCATATCCTTCTCAGTTTACGGACGACCGGCGGGCCGCAATGCGAAAGAGATGTCCAGCTGGTTTCCTGTAGCTCCCAAACACAGGATGAACCCGAAAATTGGTGCTCTCCATCAGAATGCCAAGGAAATTCTGTAAAGCGAAAAGTTTTATTACCATCTTTGGCAACAATAAGATGTAGTTTTTGTAGTTATCTGACTTCACTAAAGCTACTTTCTGTGAAGAACAGGTTAAGTACCTAAAACTCAATAATCACTCGTCTTCTTATACAAAAAAAAAAACCGAAAAACTGTTCAAAATTCATTTTTGATTGCTTTACAGTTTTAATTAGTATTCTTAATAAATATTTATTTGACAAATAGCCGTTAATATTCCTAAGTCTATGCTTAAAAATATAATTCCAATATTTTATTCTATAATGGCCACTAACGTTTAATAGGTTATCTATTAGAGGATTAAAATTCTTTTTATTGACAAATCTTCAACTTATAGATTCTCGACGTCCTTTTCTTAATGAAATTCAATTATAAATTCATACACCACGTAATTTCTCGTAATTAACTTGAAATATTTTGTATAATTTACTATAAATATTAATTAACTAATTTTTATGACCATTATAAGATAATTATTTATATTTTTTCCAAACAACGTCGCGACTGTCTTTTTTTACGTAAAAGGAAAAGTTGATTTATGAAAGTGTAACATGAAAAGTGTGTTGAGATAAACTTGAAATTTAAAAAATTTAAATACAACAGATCTTAATGGCTTTAATGATAAAAGTCTGCATTATATTTGCAAAAATGTGTCTTAATATCCAGTTTTTGGTGAGAAATCTAGAAAAAACAAAGATATGATTGTATGAGAAAATGGTATATAAAAAATAATTAGGACTTTTATCCGATTTGGACATATTGTTGCAATCGTCCGTTTTAAATTAACCCGACTTAGCAAAAATTTCGAAAGATTTCCATATATAGTCAAAAAAAAGTCACCGACTAATTTGTTCACGTTCTACTTTTAAGTTCAATCAGTAACTTAACAATATCCGCACGAAGAAACAAAATAAATCGAATATAAACTTTAAATACTAAATCAGAAATCACGACGACAACCGAGTTCACAATGTACAACGCAATCAAGAAAGCATTACTTGCTGTATTTGGCACTATAACCATATCTGTAGGGTCTTAAATTCTCGCATGCTCCACATATATATAGTACTTGGTGTTTTGCATTCACAAACAGCTCCCGCGCTACCGTTCTTTTCTATCTGATGCAGACAGTTATAAATTAAAAAAGGATGCTAAAACGAGCATTTTTGAAACGTTTTTTAAAAAGTATATAACAATAATACCGGACATCGTGTTTAGAGATATACAGGTGTCATCTCACCTCCTTCGAGGGAGGCTGTAAGTTCACGGCTGCGTCTTCATTCCCATATTTACATTGAATTATGGAAGAAGTTTATAGTGACCGGTCTTGAATGTTAACAAAGTCAATGCCGCTGTAAATTTTTGTTGATTTACTAAACTACTGGAAATATGTGGGAATGAGAACAGTTTCTTATCTTGAATCTATGTAACATAATTTTATTAATGATATTAATTATGTAAGTCCATTTTACTGGATTATGTTTAAAACGAGCTTTCTATCAAGAACATCCTCTCTAATTCTGTGGGATAACCATTATAAAGAGTCTCATCAGTAAAAGACAACTCCATTGGAGCGCTAACTGTACCCACATCGACCCGAGGGTCACATCTCTCTGCAAATAACACTAATAAAATGGCCCGTAAAAAATCAAGATCCGTTTGCTTTCAATAATTACGGAACGTGATGGGTTTATTTATAAACCGAAGACGAATGTGCGAACTCGTAACAGACAAGTTTTCTTATGACACATTTTTGATGTTAAATAACTATTCAGTGTCGATACTCCTTTTTTTATATATACTAAATTGGCGTGCGGTAATTTGAGATGTTGATGGACTCCTCTCTACATATACCTATGTGCAGTTACTTTGTCAATGTTGTAAAAGCCCTGGGAAATTTATTGGAAGAAAGATTGGGTATAACATATACATATAAAGAAATGCAATTAACAGTTATCAGGTGAAGGTTTTAACCGCTCGAGAAATTTTATTAAAATATTGATGCGGTTTCTTGTTCAACAGTTAAACGATTATTTATAAAGCTTGTAAGGAGATTGGAGAATGGCAATTACTAAAAAAATGATGTCGCATTTACAAAATTAAATTAATGAGAAGTATTATGTGAACATCTAAGCTTTTTTTGAAGCGACTTTTATTTAATAATGTACGATTTGTTAGTTGGTGAATTGAGAGTTTTGAACTATTTTAAACATTGACATGCGGACACTTGAAAGTATAGAAATCTTTCTCATTGAATCGACTTTACGAATGGGATGATTAATATGGGAGCAAAATTACCATTTAGACTTAAAGAAGTTTATTCGATCTGTATAAAAGGATTATGCCCTGTCTGTGTGGTATTACATAGAACGGTTATTTATGTTAAAACTGTTTTCGTTGTATAATAATGTGATAGAATATACGAGGGAAACTGAGTTGTATTAATGAAAAACATGCATTGTTTTTTGGTATATTTTTTGATCTTTTTCGTTTTTCTGGCAGTTGCAAAGTGATAATGACTTAACTTTTGATTTAGGATAATGATCGCTTGGTCCCATACCCGAATTATAAGTTTGAGGTTGTGGATATAACTCTTCAAAAACATTTTTATAGATTTGCTCTAGTTCTTATTATAGGCCAAGTTTCATTGCGTATGTTACGCAAAAGTTCTGGATTTTTCTTCCGAAAAGGAAACTTCCTTAATGCAACTTGTCGCTGGAGCATTTTTTTTACATAAACCAAACGCCTCTGAATTTATCTTTTTGATAATCCTACTCATGTCTAACTTTCCAATGTGCAAGGCGATTAACGTACATAATATATTAGCAAAATTTACATTGTTGCAGTAATTGTTTTTTTCAGGACCGTGGCTACTATATTTTGACACATTTGGAAATTTGCCACTATTAAAGCCAAAGAAGTTGTTTTAGTTATTATTTCTACGTTTAGATGCTATATGGATCATGGCTAAGTTAGTCTAGTGCGAAAACTGCTGACCATAGAATTCAGATTTGATTTCTGGCCAGAACCTATAGCGAACTCTTCCTTGGATGCCAATGGCAAATCACTAGGCTACACTTTACTCAGAAATTCTGCTTTAATAGAAGTGGTTTTGGGTACTTCTTTTGACTACGAGCTCAAACCCAAAAGCTATTGTTCAACCTTTTTAGGTTGCGCATAGCTCGTACTGTTTTCGGCCATTATATTTCAATACTGATCCTATAGTAAGTTTTCTCATCATATTTCACTTATCAAACCTTTTTCTTCATGCTGATTTCAAATAAATAGAACAATAATATATGATTTAGATCTTTCGTAGCTTCGTATAAAGATTTCTGAAGTGGCGAAAATTTTTTCTCGAACCATACGAAATTTTTTTCTAACTCAGAGAAACATTCAAGCTGTCTGCATCAAATCTATATAATAATTGGAAGCATTAATAAGAACAACATTCTGAAAATTCTTTGTCTTTGCATTGTGAATTTTGAACCTTTCTTGATAGTAATTACCTTGACGGTATGCTATATACACAGTCTTCTTTATGACATTCTAACTTGGGTTTTCTATCTTGCCACGTATATTCTAGTACAAATAACTCGAGGTACAGAACCAAACCAATTGTGAATGGAAAAGCAAAAACTTTGAGTAAATTTGGTAATTCAAGCAGTTGATAACTTGGTGAAACCTTTTTGGCCCTTTTTAAGTCTTAAGTCTTTTAATTCATTGAATTGTTTAAATAACTTTTATCATATTTAGAAAGATTTTCTAAACTAGGACATTAGGATTCTTAAGACCATGGTATTGAAATTGAGGTCTGAGTTTTTGAATTGTTTTAAGAGAAGAAAAATAGCATATTGGATTAACTTGAGAAAATTGTTTATTTCGAGCCCTTTTTATTCTTTCTTCCATTATTTTCTTTTGGTAATTCAATTTGGAGAATACAAGCTAGTGGTAATTGCTTCAATCTGGATTAACTAGCAAAAAGGTAATATTTTCATAAATTTTTGTAAATGTGAAAATGAGCATCAAGGAAGCTATACCCCAAGTAATACCAACGTAAGAGGATAGTTACTACCAAAATACAGGCACTATTGGAAAAATTAGACATAGTAAGAAAAATGAAAAGAAATTCTAGAGCATTTCTCCTTACTAACTCCTCTACTCTTCTAAATGTCTCGACTCGCCGATTTAACATGTGATTTGGTGCCCTTTGAGTTCACAGTCGGTAACTCTTCGAAGGAGCAGAGAAAACACTATGTTTCAATTGATATCCACACTTCAGGAGGATACGAATAGTAATATTATAAATGTCGAACAGTAATAGTCATCGGAATCTCTCAACCATAGATGTCGGAACCTTTGCGGTTTACTTTTTTTTTCCAATGCTACTTGTTGCGCTCCTGTGAACTGTGGAGACCAATAGCCGGGATCCTGCTGAGTTTAGTTGCTGCTCTGCTATTTCCCCAAGCATCACACTTATTACACTCACCAGACACGACTATTTCTCTTTATCTCTTTGTATTTCTTGGAAGACGCCAGCCGTGGCCGAAGGCACTTTGGATTTGACACAAATAACACTAAAAAATCAGTCAGTGAGGTGCTAATGATAGGATGTAGTCTGACAAAATTAACCAGATCATTCATTTTAATCAGGAACGCACATAATAACCATAATTGGATAGTTATTTAGGAATTATTGCAACAGACACATACATTTCAAGTTAACTCTTTTCCTGTTCAATTTGCCATTAATTTGCAGTATTGTTTTGTTCATGACCGACAGTATTATTTATTACACATATACAGCTTACCTTCATGTACGCATCCACATCTACTACGTAAATACCTTGTTGCATTGTAACGAATGTGTGGTTAAACTTTTTACAACTTAATGTGGTTGTGCTTTTTAAAATTTCAAATATGCTGCAAAACATGCCAAATACTTCTACTTTTTATTGTTTGTTGTTTATGTTTTCTAAAATAGGTATTTTCACACAAAAACGTGTTTTGTCTTTTTTATATAATTTATATTCTTGAGACTTTAATATAAGCGTGATTTGAACTTGACTTTTCCCGCTATGTAAACTTTTATATAATAGCCAATTTGTCATCTTTATAACGCACTTAGGGTTGTTCTGTGTACTGTTAGTAATTTCAGATTTTATTTTTTTTATGTACCCATTAAGTTATTTGCCATTCGATGCAACTTGTGGTAACGTCTACATTCTACCTTTCGCTCTTTTTGCGAATCAATATAAATTTTCTGTTATTTACCATACAATAACACTAACCGTTAATGTACTTTTCTTTTCAAAACAAACATAGAGTATTGTATTGTCGAATCGCTCAAATTGTCAATTTTCATATCTGTTGTGGTTTAAGGTTTATTTCCTTGTAATATTGTTAACTTTGCGTATGCAATTTAACCTACGGCTTTTCTTCATTTTTAAATTACGCTTGGTGAAACTTACTAGTGAAAATAAAAATATAAATAGCTTCTGATGCTATAATTTTAGCAATAAAATGAAATCATTCTGTCATTATTCATTTAATATTTCTATTCTCATACACAAATAGAATCCATAATATTTTATATTTTATAGTTGTGTAAAAAGCGCCTACGAATTTTCTCAACACGAACCAACCAAAAATGGTTAGAACGTGTCGGAAGTCAATTACATAATTTTTCTAAACTGCGATTATGTTTCTTGCTGACCGCCTTTAATGTTTCTCACTTCTGTCTGTTGTTTTCACACCGATTGCTAGGTAACCAAGACATAAAGAGGTATCGCACTTTACCTTCATGCGAGAGGCTGACAGAAATTCTGCCATTTCATTCTTGGTAATTAATGAACAACAAAAGAAATATCAGAAAAAAATAAGTCTGGCCGTACATTGTGGGTATAAAAAAAGGAAACTTCTGATTTAGTTTATTATTACGATCGGATATTACAAGGTTATCGGGATGTAAGCTTGGAGTTCGTGGATTTCAAATCGTTTATTTTTAAAGATTTATTGATAAGTGCATCAAAGGTGCAGTTAAAAACGTGTACCGACATTTACAATTTGTTACTATAATATCGAATCAGATGATGGTATAAATACAATCTTAATCTGAATGGATTTTTTTAGGGACATTTGTTGTCATTTTATGATTCTTTAAAAGGTTGTTTTGGCACCCTTTCTATTTTAGCTAAACTGATTTTATTCAATTCAAATAAATAAAAACCAAGGGTATCAAATTTGGATACTGCATTCGGACTACACTGCTCTCAATGTATTTTTTAAAGAGACAATTCCCGAAAAGTCATTCTAATTAAAAAGAGTGGTCCAAGGGCTTTAAATACCAAGGCCGCGACAGGATTCTATATGAAGCAGGGGTGGGCAAACTTGGCCTGAATTGGTTGTTATAACGACAAAAAACACGTTCACATTTGATTGTCAAAACTGAATCGTTTTGTTAAATCGCTGCTCAAATGTTAGTTTTTGATGATACGAGCTAATTCAGCTTCGGGGACCAAGAGCACAAGAAGCAAAACAGATTTTGCTGCAGCTAAATAACTTGTCATGGCTTTTAAGCCGTTACAGTTATGCAAAACCATTTTTCCAGTAGTTCAGTTTGCTGCAGGTTTCTTAGAGGACTACTTCTCCGTCGCACAGCTCATCTTTTACGTAAAGTGCATGTCTGTATTTCAACTTTTACAGTATTGATCAGTTAGTTTTTTCAAATGATTTTGGTAAATCGATTGAAGACAAAATTCGCTCTACATCGCTTGCAAACTGAATTGACAGCAAAATGGTCGCACTGAGCCTGTCCATCCCCAACTCTTGAACCAGATAGTCTTGGGAGGAAGAGGAAATCATGAAGCATATGCTATACAGTAATATGCATACCTATAGAAAAGTTAAAAGGTTGTGTCACACACTATTGGCCTACTATTAAGAACTATATTTTTCTTGATACATGTTCACTGAGGTTTGGACATAAGATGAGTATCATCTCTAAAACTCTTTTGCAGTTATGGTTTTTTGTGTGTCTTTAAAACAATTGAATCGAGCTGTTTACATCGATCTGAGTTTCTAACATAAAATGTATCACACTAGACAGTAAACTGTGACTGTCCGGTTAATAGAAATCTTATTTGCAAAAATCAAATTTGACAACCTTCCCGTTGGATCTGAAACATCAAATATTATTTTGTTTTCTAATGTTTGCCTCTTGCGTCACTTTCACGTTTAACTGATCCATGTCACAACATTGCCAAAGGTATCAGTAGAAGTCATCACAGGAATCTTTCTTTTGGGCTCTTTTTGTTTTAGAATTTTCTAATTCATTTAACATTTTCTTTTCATGTTCCGAGAAATCTTCAAAAGATCTAGAAAAACCTTCAGAAACCACAACCATAATTGAGGCCTAAATCTTGGAATCGTTCGGAGGAAAAAAAGAAGAACGACTGTATTTCATTAATTTCGTCTTGTTTTTCTAATAATCACCGCATATGCTGAAGCTTTTATCTCTGTGACAGTGTTATTGATACAGTACTTTTATCCTTGTTCAGAACTTCCCAATTCATCTTGGCACACTTTCCATTTCCATTATTTTCTAGTTACAGATGAATTTCTACAGTTGAGCATCCTTTTGGGAGAAACTTAACGTTTCAGGAAATAGACCACATTTTTATTATCTACATGGTACTGTAGTAATTAATTACCTATGTACTTATCCTACTAACTATTTGGTGATCTATTTGTTTTGCAATTTGTGAATTCATTTCATTTTTGGTTTTTTTATATTATTGGGCGGTCAACGTACTTTTCTTTTTCCAAGGTTCTCATTTTTTGCAAAGCAAACAAAATCTACCAATAATTAATGGTAAGGACAAAAAGTTCGTCAAAATTCAACCAAACATTAATAAATTTCAATGCAATGTTTGACAGATTGTGCATGTAGAAGATTACTATCTCAGAATTTTAAAAGAATGCTGTTTTTTCTTCTTAAGCAATCTCCGTGAGAATGAATAAGAATTTAGGTTAAATGAATTGCATTCAATTATCAAAAGTTCTAAATTAGACATAACGAAATTATTAGGATTAGTTTCCATTTTAACAATATTGATTGACTGATACGCCTTGAAAGTCATGAGAATTAATTTATTGATACTTCAATAGTTTCATAAATCAAAACGTAAACATTTTGTATGCAAAACAAGACCTTTGCATATTCTTTTAGTTTTTCTAGAACACGACAGTGCAACATAATAGTGATTAATGTGAAGAAATTAAAACTGAAACAAAAAAGTTTTAGGAAAATTATTATTATTTATAAAATGGGTAAGCCACGAGATGATCATAATTGACATTATTCTCTTGACAAAGAGGTACTTCGTGCTCCAAACCACGCGAAGTTCGCATTTTTATACAAAAGGCCATTAAGTTTGTCACAGCACGAGTGATCTCACGCGCTACTTTCCGACTGAATTCCTCATATTGACTTCTCACAAGAGATAATTATTTTTCAAACATGACAAAACAATTAAATTGTTTTATATTAGATGAAAAAAGGTAAGGAAATACGATGATTCTCTTTTTGTTTTACTTTGGATTTATATTTTAAACGTGTTTTTTTATTCGAAATTAGGTTAAGATGCTTAAGATTCTTGACAAAGATAATTTAGTCGTAATGTTTACAATATGTTGTTGTAATTATTGTTATTGCAGGAGGAGAAAATTAAACAATAAAAAATTTACACGGCAATTTGTATTCTAACGGATTATAAATACCTGAATAAATAATAATATAAAGTCACTACCGCTTATTGAAAGTACGCACATAATTAATATAAAATAAAATAAATGTGATTGATAATTAATTGATTTGTCAGTATGTAAATTGAAAACTGTGCTTGTTTAGTTATTTATTATCTTAGGAAAGATTACCTACTTTACAACTACAGTTTTATAACTTGATTAATGAACTGTGAATTTCCGGATTTGGTATTTATTACTTGTTATAAAAACTGGTTGCGTATGTGCATTTTCTCATCATGTAAAATTGACTGAAAATTTGTCATTTATAAAAGGGCGGAACAAAAGGTAATAATTATTGAATTATTTTTCACAAAGAATACAAATATGCATTTCCCAATCATCCAAGCAATTTTTATTATGATATTAACAAAGCAATCAACCATAAACAAGCTTAATTGAATTGATACGATGTGTTAATTACTGTTTATAATTTACAAGTAAAAAATACTGGACAATTGGACAAACTTTCGATTTTAGTCGAGAAAACAATAGTCTGTTTATTAAAATGCTAATGTTTTAACTTACAACTGTTTGTAAGTTTCCAAGTAAACTAAAACATAATACTAATCGTTGCTTCATAAATGATCTTCATCTTCTAAACATAAGCTCCCACAAACGTTTTTATTAATTTTAAAATAAGTTGCCCGATAATGGGCATTACAAAATGATTGTAACTTCTTATGTACAAATATCTCTTATCTTTAGAGAATAATTTGTTGCTCCGGTATTTAAGATTTCAAAGAAAATAATGCAAGTCTTAAATAACCTCAAACTCAATTATCTCGGCATTAATTATTAGATTCAGATTAACAAGCAAAGTTTAAAATTACGCATTGTGTGTAAAATCATGTAACTGAAATGATCGCTAAATGGCTTTTACTGAAAGCAGTAAAAACTTACAATGTATTTAGAAAAAGTTCTTCTAAAGAAGCACAAAAAACGTAGGAAATTTCTTGCAATACAAAAGGTAATAAAATTTACAATGTAGTAATTATTACCATCTTAAACATAACCTAGTAGTACACCAGAAGAGGAGAAAATTCTATATAAACACGACCTCGTTTTTTTTCGGGAATATTGACTTAATTTCGTCCTACAAATTCTTTTTGACATTAATTCTAAACGGAGGAGATTTTACTACCATTTAATAACTAATAGGTATTAATGTTATTTCAAAGTGTGTCTTTTTCTTTATTCTTGCATGTTTGATATTGTATATTGATATTTCTGGGTACCCACTGTATAAAAATATGCTGCTAAGTTGTATAATCTCTTTTTTTTGTTTACCGTCGGTTAATTTTCCTAATATAAAGTAACAAATTGCAAATGATTTTTACGCTTCGACTACTGTGTCAGTCAGTGTGACATATAACCTTTGAATAACTAAGTAGTTGGTAGCTTCACTTTTTAAATTCAACCGCTGCACAGTGGTCCGAAACCATAAAAAAGTATGACAAAAGTCGAAAAATGTAAGTCAGAATTTTGATTTAGTACAATGGAATCTGGTAGAGAGGGAGTTAGTGTACATGATACAGAAAACGGAAACAGTCTACCTTATAATGTTCCGGCTGTACCTTATGGTATCGCTTATGTGTCAAAATACAACACACGAGGTGCATCGATTGAAGACCGATATTCAATTGTGAATAACTTTTGCCATAGTTGGTCGATTGTAATTTGGTTTGATCATGGATATTCCTGGTGATGAGTAGATTAATTACGTATCTAATATTGTTACATATTTATGTTTGGCATATAAACAAAATGGCGTCGAAAATGGGTTTACATAGATGTTGGTTTACAAATACATGTTTAGAAAAAAAGTGATCTCACGAGATCATGCGGTTTCAGTACTATACCTGAGTAGACTGAAGTGTTCTCAAATAAGATGTGTAATGATTAACCTGCCTTTTGTGCCTCAACCATTGTTATAACAGTTTTACTGAAAGCTAAATAATAATGAATTATGACCAGACCAAAAGAGATGTCTAATGATGGAGCACTTTCCTTTATTGTCGAAGCAAAATTATTGAAACACCAATACAAGATTATGAGAGATTCTACCAAGGAACATAATTCCCCTTTTTTACCATCTTACCACAAAGTTTTAGAAGCTAAACAGCGATGTTATCCATCAAATATAATAGTAACACAGACAAGTGCAGAAGTTAAATTACAATCTCTACTGGACCATACTGCTGAAAGAATTTTGCAACTACAATAAGACATTGTTCAAATGTTGGATCCAAAAATAGTTCAAAAAATTACTCTCATTGTAAAATGGGGTTGTGACGGTAGTTCTTGGCAAAGTGAATATAAACAGTCTTTCAGCGATGATACTTGCTCGGACGCATAAGTTACATCATTAGTACCATTGATACTTTCAGCCAAGGATCTTGAATCGAACAAGGAAATAATACTTTGGAAAAATCCTAGACTTCTTCTCTGAGATATTGCAGACCAATAAGATTGCATTTTCTGCACGAAAACGTAGAGTCGACTGTGAGAGAAAAATTTCATAGATGAACAAATTTCACGTCCTGTTCCTTTTAATATCGTGATGGATGGCAAATGGTAGTAATACACTAATATGGTATTTACAATGATAGATGGGTAAGTGTGGAATGCGTCATCCATGCGATGTTCTTTGTGCAAAACAACTTCAATAAAATTGACTTAATTAAGGATAAAGCAATAGACACTTCAGCATTGAACCTGGGACTCTTAACATTGCATGCATGGATTCGTTTTTTTTGAATGCTTATTACATTTAGGGTACAAACTTGAAATTAAGCAATGGCAAGCACGTACTGAGGAAAACAAGAAAATTGCAGCTAATCGAAAAACCGAGATCCAGAAAGGATTTAAGGAGCAGTTAGGTTTAATTATTGATCGTCCGAAACCTGGATATGGTAACACAAACGATGGCATTTTTTTGAGCATTAAAACTTTTACTGCTACCAGATCATAGTGATAATAAAAACTATGTGCCAAAAACTGATGAATCAGGAAGTTCTGAAGATTCCTCCTAAGAGTAAAATAAAAAATATTAGATTTCTTTGTTTCTTTTTATTGAAACGCATTTTTATGCCGATTAGATTTTTCATTTTATATCTACCATATTTTATCCGCCATCATGTTTTTTTTTTCAAAAAAGAACATCAAATTCGAAATCAGCGACTCCAAATACCTATATAGGCTGAATTTCTAATACGTTTTATTACATTTTCGACTTTAGTCACACTTTTTTACCATTTCGGACCACAGTGCGCTGGAATAAGCAAATAAAGAAAAGAAAACCTGCTCCGTTGGGCGCCAGATTTCATAACGGAACGCGAAAATCTCAAGATAATTTTAACAAGGACTGTTTCAATATAATACATTCGTAATTGAAAGATGTCCAAAAATTCTAAACCACATTAAGTTTACGTAAATGAATTCCGGAAGCGCAATACCTAAAATTATATGCGTAACTACCATACCACTCACGGAAAAGACAGTAACAGTATCTGCATAATGAAACTTCGTGACTTGATTGGTATTTCTAGCCTTCCTAACCAGTGTGCTAAGCTGGCCAGTATAGACTGCGGAGTTAGTTAAAAGGCAGCCTATCGATACCTAATTAGATAAAAAAATTGATTGATTCAACAATGTAAGCATTATCTAAAATCCCGTCGAAAGGTCCATACCTTGCCAAAAGCAAGTAGAGATTTATTTAAATGGACTGTGTTGTCTAATTATATCCACAGCAAAACTTGAAATGGTCGAAAATTTTTGCACGTTACTGTCGATGTTGGGGAAAAGCTTAGAGAATGAGAAGAAGCAGAATATGGATAGTTGTTATGATAATTAGCAAGATCTAGTCTTGGCCTCCGAATAAAAGTGAAGCAGATTATTAGAAATTTTATTTTTGAAACAAAATATAGAAATGCCTTTGGTAGGGGCACTTTTCAAGCCTATCACTACACAGGTTTTCAATATGACTGTCCATTCTGGAATTCATCAAGCAATAAATATCGAAATTTTGAATTATCTTAAAAATAATTAAATATTGATATATGATAACAGTATAATAGGCTGTTATTGCTATCTATAGTTGGGACACTATTTGTTATTGCAGTACTGAATTTAGAATATCTATGGTCTATGGTCAATTTGCAATTCTTTAATATAAGAAAAGGATGAAAATAATATGTTGACTTTTTGACCATGACTTCGAAACTTTGATATTTGTAATATTTTAATCTTCTGCAAAATCTAAACCGAAATCTACAGAAATCTTGTGAATCAACGACCGATTTGCCCAAGAGGGCATTCAAAATCATTTTCTCTCATTTGAAGATTTCCAAGTTTTCTCATTGAAACTGAAAATTGCAAAATTTAAATTTATAAGATGAAATGAGGTTTCCAAGGAATCCACACATTACCATAACTGCTTACTGTTCTTCTGTCTAAAGATTCTTTGAATCATATTTATATTTCATAATGAAGTGTATTCTTTCAAAAGTGAAAATGATTGAGAATTCTGAACAATTATAGTTTGGGTATTTATTGATAGATGTTTGAATTTTCTTTGGACTGCATTTTTATTTGCTGGGCATAATTTATTTTAATGAAAAAATCTGCAAACTCTTAAATATTTAAAATTTTTGAAGATCTGACTAAACATTTATTTGAAAAATTCCTAAAATTTTTTTGAAATGTGTTTTCATTTTCTCCGTTGGGAAAACAATCTTCCGTCAAAATATCTAAAATTCTGAGCTCTTTAAACCCATTCAGAATTTCTCCAAATTCTGGAAGGTTATAACTTTGTCTTTCCGAGTAATGAATATGAATCAGCCAGTCAAATATTGCTTCTAGGGAAAGATAGAGCAAAAGTATTTAGTATATTGACTATATTGTGTCAGAATGACAGTCGAAAAGTTTTTCCATAACTTGCGTTTCGTCTTCAATGATTGCAACCCTACATATTGTACGGTTTCATTCACGTTTATTTGTTTAGTTAATAACTTCTTTGTTTTTATTTGCATTACGTATTATAGCAAATATGGTTTCGACTAATCTGCAGAAATCTAATTTGAGTCTATAGTTTACTCTCCTGTTCTCCAGTTGAAGACCTCAACTATTGTTCGAAAGATTAATACATTTTTGGTTATCTTTAAACTGTGCAATAGAATAAATTCATATGAATTTTTTGTTGGCTAAATGAATAGCTTTGATACTGTAAGTTTATCTTGGATTTAATTTAAAATAGTAGATTGTATAATTTGGCTGAGTGAAGGGTAATAAAAACACTACACACTATACGTACCAATTGAAGAAGACTCAATTAACCAAAGCTATACCTTTCCACTCAAATTTCTCTATAGAGTGAATGTCAAGTATACGTAGTGTTCATAACCTTATTTTATCTTTTGTATTATTTATAAACCATTGTATCTCTAATATGCATCGTTAAGTGAAAATAGATTTTTTTTCAACTTTTTTTTTTTAGAAAATTATTGCTCTAATACAATAACACATTTCGGAACTTCTAGTATAATCGCTTTTGAATATACTACACTCATGTTTTTATTATTAAAATAAATATGCAATTCATGTCGTCCAAATAAATCTAACAAAGCATTTTGCAAAATCATCCGAAAAGATTCATCAAGAAAAATAGTTCTACCTTTATCAAGTAGACAACGCAGGATCTTATTTGACGTGCGGAACGCCAGCAGGTTGCACATATCTGATGGTTATCTTCTGTCTGAATATATTACAAAAGGTGGTATTTGAGGTTGATTTCAAAACAGAAAACTAATAAAAAATGAGATTTACTTGAATCTTTATAATCCACTTTTATAGTTTAGCGTATTGCAAGCCATATAGTAATTATTATTATATGTAAACCAGTTCCGACTGTGTGTTCTCTTGGAGTTTTACGACAGCACGTTAATTTAATTATAAAACCTGTATTAAACTTAATTAATGAAATCTTGAAATACTATAAATCCAACTATTTTATAACCTAGTAAAACGAATCCAAGTTCGGTTTTAAATTAGTAATCAGTTTCCTTTTCTTGTCTTTTCATGTACATGCTGGAATTTAAATTCGAATGGTTAGATACGCATTTAAATTATTTAGATCCAATTATACAGGACGTTTTGTAGTCGATGTTGATACTTAATCCACAATTCAGTTATAAATAAAGTTGTGCTTATAGTAATTTACATCTTAATTGTACAAATTTGAATTAATTTACAAATATAGTAATTTAGTCATTTATGTCTGTGTTACTACTTTTCTGGATTAATGAAGATTAATTGGCAATAGAAGAATATTTCTCCCCTCTAAATTAACAACAAAAATTTCTTTCGTTTCGGATTTAGATGATCAAAGGATCAAGATGTGCGCTCTCACAGATTAACCGAGAGGGATACTTGATAAAAGCTGTTTCCGATCAGCTGATGGTGAAACAATGCAGATAGAGACATGAGGAATAAAAGCGGCTGGGAACGGAGGAGCTTGCGGTCGGCACAATGGCCGAGACAATTGCATTGTGGTCAAACTTAATCCGGTTTTATAGTCGCTTCAATTAGTCGAACACAAAACGGAACGGTACTTCACCGTTTATAGGTTACCACGATGAATATTAAATGTCGTTTGTGCACTTGCTTCAATTGCTTTAAAAGGAAAACCTTGAAAGCTAATATTAGTAGTAATTAAAGAAAAGAGGTTCTTAAATTATAGATTTTAAAGCATGAGAAAGTGTTTTTGCCATTCTTGCTTTTTTTCCTTAAGGAAATACAATCATAATTTAGAGTAATTTACAGTTGCATTTAACTGTTTTTATCTTGATCCACCGTTGAAATCTCCAACAAAAGGTAAATAAATCTCAGACCGTTTTGGAATTTCTCAGAATTTACTCAGACAATAGAAATTTGTCTTGTCTAATATAGCAATTAAAACTCTCACTTTTATTTCCTTGTTAATAATTATTGCTAAAAAGTAACTAGAAAAGAGCACATAAAACTGAAGTGGCAAGAGTTTATTATAATCAGACAGGCGTTTAAAACTGGTAACATAATATAAATGTCAGAGCAATTTTTCTAGAGAAATTGCCGATTAAATTCCACAAACAGTTAAGTTTCAAGTTCATTCTCACGACTGCAATTGTAGGAATGACGTCAGCCATTGGTGTATGTCTGTACTTTTATTAATACTTTTACATGATTGCAAAAACCGTTTTGTCGACTGACTTGAACGATAGGTATCGAAACGTGTTTCTTATTACTATTCCATAAGAAACACACATTGCGCATGTTGTATATCAATCAGAATTCGAGGACATCCATGGAATATATTAAGATTTTTTTGGTAGGATCCCACAGTTAAGTCAGGATTATGTATAATGTAGGTATATAAATACATATAAACTGATTCAAATTTTCCAACTGGATGTTATTTTTAATTAAACTATGACTACCGTTGTTTTTTATCTAAAGACTTAAGAGATTCTTCACCGATAACCAGACTGATCTTAATTGTATTTAACCAGTCATTCGTGAAGGTTGAAAAACTTCAGTGTCAATTTTACGGCTGTTTTAATTTCCAATGTTACATTTTAACGTTTTTACTTGACGTTTTAGTCTTTTTTCGATATCGCAATTAGTACAGAACGAAATTAGTTATTAAGCTCGTTACATGGATATTTAACGTATTGATTGTGTTTTTCTATTTTTAATTTACTCATTCATTCAGGTAATTAATTTTGATATACATATCTAAGAAACTTGTCAGTATTTTATGTTATTTTTATCTTTCTTGAAGTGTTTTTCTATTGTCACTTCCTTTTTTCTATTCTATCATCGTTCTGCAGTGGTTAATGCGGGTAATCGTTTTGTTTGATTGTTTAGCATGAAAAACTATTTATGCTACTTATCCTGGTGTCAACTGAAGAATTACTATTAAGTTCATTGTGCGATTTATAGCCTGTACCTCCACGAAACACGGAACATACATTTTTGCCTGTTGTAAGGTTTCTCAATAGATTGAAGAATTCATGGAATATTTAGCAAATATTAACACATCATTAAGACTATCTGACATGAGAGATATAGCTTTACTTTGTATGGAAAGAAACAAAATCTGGTAATGCCATGGAATATTCTTTGGAGCCAAGTCCAAACAACAAGTAGTTGAGGGTTTACTTGAGACTGTACGTTTTATTATCTACAGTGCTGAAAGCAAGTCTTTATCAAATCCACAACAAAATTAACCTACCAGGAAGGGCTGAAATACATAAATCCACATGTTGTAGGTCGAGTTGTAAGTACGGCTGCAAAATAGGCTTTTAAAACACCCAGACAAGAAAGTTCATGGTGTATCTTCCCGCCAGCTGAACAACTGTAGCTTATAAGCATATAATTAATTGCAGGCTTGTTATCTCGAGCCCATAAAACCCATGGTGTACCAAGTCTAATCGACACAAGAGACTTTTTGTTGTTGTTTTCGCTTCCAAATGATATTGCGTCTAAAAAGCATGAAACTATGGCATTCTTTTCTTGACTCTGCAAACTAAGACAAAACTTTTAGTAATAAAACCAACACCGATATCTGTTTTGATCTTAGTTTCGAGTTGAAGATCACGACCTAGAGATTACGTCTTAGCAAGGTCTATCAAGACTTTACAAACTTTCTCTTACCTAAAGACAACTCAAGATTAACACCCAGCAACAAATGATAACAATTCATAGAAATAATTCTCAGTACTTGTAGAACAAAGATATGTATGCTGTGCAATAGCAATAGTTGCCCAAAATATTTAAAAGTGTAATATCATAGTAAGCACCAACTACAAAGCGAACTTTAGTCTCAGAACACTTTTTTCTATATGGACCCTGCACAGCATGCTCTTGGTATAACCATTTAGACTCAAAGAACTGTCCTTGTATGATATTGTTTACTCTATCTGCTTGCACACCATATCGAAACAAGCCCTATCTCTGCTCATCTTCCATGATCAGTGTCTGGTTCTCAGTGAAAGTTTAAAAATCGTAGAAAGAAGTTTTCAACTTTTGGCCCACTATCGAAAAATGGACATAACCTGAAAGTATGTAGATAAGGATAAATTTTGGGAGATCATAAGGAAGTGAGTTCTTTCGTTCTTTCTGTCTGTCTAATTTCATAGAGATTCAAGCAACAAATATTTTTTCAAAGGTATCGTTTGACGAAAGTAAAATCCTTTTCATTCACTTAATCAGCTCATCAAATTTATTAATATAATAAATGTATCTACAATATAATGGTAATTGAATGGTAATAACAAATTTTTATTAGTTATTGTTTAAAATATCAAGAGATTGAGAAACATTTTAAGTGTAGTTTCCTGTAGGCTTAATATGTTTAATTACCTTAATTTCTAGAGATAAGACCGATTGATTGGATAATTACAAACATAATATTATAATAAAAACGATTATTTATTTCGATTTTGCAATAGCAGTATTTTTTGTAAAACCATCGTGTTGGCAGTCTCTTTCTCATCCCATGATAGAATAAGTCGTTTATTACATTCAAATAATTACAATAGCAAGATTGTTTAAATATTTTTTGTGCATATCATAAATTAATTAGTGTATTAAAAGTTTTTAAAATGAGTTCATTGTGTAACAAAAACTTATATAAATCTGATTTAATTAATTTCCATTGAGTTCATTATTAAATATTAATTACATAGTTTAACGCAATCGATAACAAATAAACACTTTGATTTGAATTTTAAACCATAACAAAATAGTTGACTTTAGATTGATCTTCTCATACACAGTAAAAGGTAAACACTGGCGTTTTTGCATTGCTGTAAAGTTAAATATTTTGCAAACTTCTGCTGGCTTTAGGTGGGAAAAGGGAAAAAACCATCTGTAGTTTAATTAATGCTGACCATATTTATCTAATTAGTTATGATATGTTATAAAACAAAAAATCAACGACTAGCCTTGTTTGTCATTACCTGAGCGTATGCACTATTATTGCAGTTTTTACAATTTTGTAGAGGGAATTAAATGGAAAATTGAAAAAAATGAAGAACATAATATGAAATTATCTGGAAGGAGTAATAAAGAAAGAAACGGCATAGCCTCTTAAGAAAATAATGAAAATGGCAATTGATACAGGAAAACGTGACTTTTAAACAAGTATACAATTTGTTGATTCGTTCTGCTGCTCATCTATTAGAAAATTATCCACAACAATTCGTTGCGGTGCACAACGAATCAAACATTTTAAGTTTTTATGTTATTTTTATGCTAAAACAAAAAAAAATGCGTTTGAAAAATTCCGAGAAGGTTTCGTGTACTATGCGTTTTACTAATTATAATAATTAACTGTTTTTTTAATCTGATTTACAGCTAGTGGTTATAAATATAATTTCTATTGAAAAAAATGACCTCGTACAAAATAAACCTTGTCATTGTGACTAACTGGACTTGCGCAAATCTAGTGATCCAACTAACAATATTTCGCGTAACTCAGACTATAGAACATGGACCTGTCCTGGTGCTAATTCTTGCAAAACTGGATCTCTTAATTGGTGGCTTCGTCTCGAATAAGAAATAAGTGCGCAACTGCATACACTCATGTCGATATCTTCATTAGTGATTTCTGTAGAAAAAGAAACTCTTCAAAAAAAGCTATTGCCAAAAGTCTTATCGATCAGTATGATTTAGAATTTATTAGATTCCAACCACCAAATCCACTGCTCTGCTTCTTTGCTTGGCTTCAAATGCTACTGGCTCACTATAAGCAAGAATAGGAAAGATTCAAATAGGATACTTGTGATAGGTAATAAAAATAAGGTATCGAGACACAAGAAGAAGACACCTCGATTTTTTCTCTGAAATCTTACTTCTTTTGTTTTTGGTTTTGGTTGATCTTGAAGCATCTTTGCCAATTAGCCCCTGAAACTCAAATGATTTTTACAGTCCTGGCTCTTTTCTTGAAATTTAAAACATTGTGTTTTGTGAAGTGTTACTGTCTAGTACATATACCAATTACAATTTTACTAAAAGAACTGGCAAAGCGTCAAGCAAGCTTTATAGTATGTCTTGTTGGTCTTGAAAGATGATTTCGGCGAAGTTTCGTGTTAGGGAATTCATCACAAGATGTTAGAAGCAAGCATCCTATACAGCCTGTTCAGCTGCTTGGCGGTGGATGACACTGCCTTGTTGGTCGGCTAGCTCTGTGGCACCGTGACTAGTAATACAGTATCTACAGGCTTGAAGGATCGAAGTCAACGCCAATAATTGTATCGCAATCTGAATGACCAGATAACGTTTCTGTCTAGACAGTGACATCACCGTGCTTGATTGATTTCAGTTGAAACCAAATGCTTAAATGTCACTTTTGATGCTGGGTTGATACAGACTTCTCACATCAATACCTATACGAGTCACTTACGAGGATAAATTGAAAAGTCTCCGGCCTAGACAAGAAAACAAAAGAATATCGCGTAAACAGTAATTTTATTTTTCAACGTAATCCCCGTCAAGTTCAATGCACTTGGTCCACTTATGTTCAAGTGCTCTTATTCCATCCCTATCAGCCCTTTCTTCCAACTGGTCAAAATAGTCGTTTGTGGCAGCAATCACATTTTCATCGGACTCGTACTTCTTTCCAGCATGAAATTTTTTCAAGTTTGGAAATAAATTAAAACCCGAGGGGGCTAAGTCCGGCGAGTAGAGTGCATGGGATGCCAATTCAAACCGCAATTCATTAATTTTTGCCATGGCGATAACTGACTTGTGGCAGGGTACATTATCCTGGTAAAAACAGAATTGTTTGGGTCGTTTCCTGAAATGGATTTATTGCAATCTAAACAGATATTATCATTCTAGACGGAATATATAGTTAATATCCATTAACAGTTTTTTCCGTAATATGATAACTAAATAGTTATAAGGAAATAAAATAATTTTTCTTTACTAGTGACGTCACAGTTCGTCGGTAGACGGTCTGTACAAATAGTAGAGCTGACAACGTCGCAATCGCGTTGTGTCTTTGCTGCCATTCGTTAGTTGTCTGGTTTGTCCGCTTTGTCGATTTCAACCAAAGATAATATAATTATCTGTATTTTTTACGTCTGTTATTGACTATTGTTTTGTGATTTAGTGGTTAGCGTATTTGGATAAAACATTGTAAATATAATATGTAAGATATATAATAACATAATACCGCATAACCTCAACAATAAAATTCAAACTTCTAAGCGCTTCCTATAATACCGACAGCACTCCAGTTTTCAGCGTTGTCATATCGTCAAAGACTTGTGACGTCACAGGAGTGGCGGGAAAAGTTTTTTAAACTTTAAACTAAAAGAAAGTGAAAATAGAAGCAGAAAAAATCTGAAAAAAAGCCAGCGTCAATTTAAAGCGCAAGCAACCCAAATAAGCAAAAATAATATTTTAGGAAACGACCCCATTGTTTTCTTTGCTAATCCGAGTCGTTTTTCTTGGTTTTTTTTCTTTTAGCTGAACAAGTAGGGTAGCATAGTATGCCCCGTTGATTGTTTTACCCTTTTTAAGATAATCCACAAAAAGAATACCCTTGGCATCCCAAAAAACTGAAGCCGAAGCTTTTCCAGCTTACGGAACCATGTTGACCTTTTTCGGAGCAGGTTCTCCTTTGGCAGTCCATTGCTTCCATTGTTGCTTCGTTTCTGGGGTATAGTGATGAATCCACGTCTCATTCGCTGTAATAAATCGTCGCAAAAAATCTACTGGATTGCGTTTAAACAAGTTCAAACACTTCTCCGAAACTGTTTTGCGTGTCAGCTTTTGCTGCAGTGTGAGCAGTCGCGGCACCCACCTCGCAGATAACTTTTTCATCCCCAAAACTTCGGTTAGTATAAAATATGTCCTCTCTGTTGAAATGTCCACAGTATCCGCTATTTCCATCAACTTCAATCGCCGGTTATTCAAGACAACTTTGTGAACTTTTCGATTATTTCTGTTGTGGTGGCTGTTTTTGACCTTCCTGAACGCGGTGCATTTTCTGTGCTTTTGCGACCACGTTTAAAATCCGCAATCCAAGTTTTAATTATGGTGCACGAAGGGGAAGATTCGCGTAATGTGCCGTCCAGCTCAGCTTTTATTTATTTTGAGGATAAACCCTTAAAATGAAAATATTTAATAGCTGCACGAATTTCAACTTGCTCCATTATCACAGCATTCAAAACTTTAGCAACTTTGACAGCCTGTCAAATAATTATTATTTGATAGGAAGTTTTGTTATTTCACAGCCAGACTGATAAATCTTGAATCAATATAACGTCGTAAAAACATCGTGCAAATTTGTATCCTATCTGGGTTAGGCCGGAGACTTTTCAATGTATCCTCGTACAAGGACGGTTTTACTCAAGCTGTATTGTTTATTATATCCAGGACAAAGCCTGAAGGATGGTATTCGACGCGCCATGGTTGCGCGATGATGCAAGGCTTGTCGTTATTAATGGCTGCTGTTGACTTCATGGTCTCTGCTGACAAAGACCATAGTTTGGAATTGTTCATTGATGTTGTAGCTTTTGCCAACTTTTTCTTGATATTCATGTTTTTTGCTCTAGCTTTATCATCTCAATATAGTAAGTATTCGGTAATTCACAATGCTTCTTGGCATACGGCTCCCTTTACCTAATCTCTAGGTACTAGAGAATTTTTCTTGTTGATTGTAGATCATTTTCACTGTACAGTCAGAAAATAATGTTAGAAAATTATATTTAATTTCTTAAGAAGCAAGTTCAGGAACATAAAATAAACGATAATAGATGGAGTTCCGCGTGAATCAGTATTGGGGCCTGTTACATTCCTGATTCACACAACACTAAAATTGCAACCTCTTGTTTGCTATCGTTTATAAGGATTGTATGGTCACTAAACAATAAAAGTAAATGATTATTTTTTTATATATATTTTAAGTGTACAGAAGTTTGTGTTTTAATGTAATAGTACAATACTTTTAAGAAATTTAATACTGTTGTGTAATAATCTTTTATTTTTGTTCTAGGTAAGTTCCTTTTAATTGCCTTAATAGTCTCAATCTTGGTAAGTTAATTCACAAGAATTTTTAAATTTTAAGCAACTATTTACATAGAACTTTTTAAAAATTTCGACTTATTTTTAATTAACTCTTTTTTCTCTTGAAACTCCTAATGGCGTTTTAAAGTGTCTGACTTTCCCATGTTTTAAGAATTTTTTTATCTAGAAGCGGCTATTCCGGGGTAATGAAATTAATTGATATTACTCTTGTTCCGTATGTGAAAGGTTAACAATATCTTAATTAACTCAATAAAACTGTAACTTTCACACAACTTATTTTTAGAACATTAATTCTTTAACCACTAAATTATTAATGCACCTACTTTAATAACTGTTAACTAATATAATAATAAAAGTGTAATGTTTAAATTATTATCCTTGGAAAGATGGATTGTGTGAAAGTTGAGAATGGTAATTTTTTATATTTTAATGCATCATTTCTAATATGCATTTTTCATTTTTAATGATTGAACGAGAAATGTTTTACTAACCTTTTTCAAACCAACTAATAACATCCTCCTACATTTTTTTTCTTACAACAAGAAATATGCATGGAATGGAATTCTATTAAACCTTTGTTTAACGTGCTTTATTAGTATTCAGTGTTGCTATTTTCTTGGAATCAAACTTACTGCAAAGAGAACGTAACACATAGACCAACATTATGTCAAGTTACTTCTTTTAAGCCAAAACAAAAAATGTCGCGCGAAGTCGCTCTCTTTTAGCTCAAGTTCAAGGCTACTGCCAGTTTTTCAATACAATAAATCATTTCTGAAATAATGGTTCCCCGTCAAAGAACTTATGACGTTAAATTATGGTTGGTACACACAAAACCAAGAATGGGTGTAGTAGAAGGTATTCATCTAATCTCTTTAATCGTGTTTGTTGTTATTTATGAAAAGTAATTTTGCAGCCGTAATGGCGAATATTATCACGACTGAAAAGCTCTTTATATGGTTAAAATATTTCCAGGGTGTATTTGACACATAAAATAATAGTAAAGTGATCGTTGGTTATATTAACAAGCCGGTATATTAGCGAACAGGAATTAAAAGAATGTCATCGCATTAACGTTACGTCTATTAAAGTTGATTTAAATGCCATATAATATTTATTTGTTGACTTGACTGTTTATACAGATTTATTATCTACTCTTTATAAATTTATAGTATCAGGTTTTTCTGAAATAAAAGGTAATACCAATAAAAAAAATTGCAAATGGATTAAAATTCAATTTATTATTCTTTGATTATCCCACACATTTATTGTATGTTTTACTATTTTAATTATTCTTACATAAAATTTGTTCAACTTTTTGTATGTATCTAATTAAAAATAAAATAACCCAAGGTAGCTGCCCCCAAGCAACAAAGTAAACAAAAACATGAAGCCTTAAGAAAAACCAGCAAAATAATCGTTATCTATCAATTAAAAATATTAATGACTTTCAATAAAACGTCAGCAGAACGCAATTTAGTAACTTCACCCATCAAATACACTTGCATTGCAAAAAACTTTATGTAACCACCATTAACTTTTAGATTTATGTTATGACGACAGGTAGGATAAAAGTAACAGAGTTAATTTTTAAATCGTTGCACTCGACTCATCAATAATTCATGAGACATTTACAGGCAACGTCGGTTCATATATATAGAGATACACACTGACACGCACTCATCTCTAAAAGGATTCGCAGTTTGGCTGACGTGTTATAGAAAAAATTCGAGATACTCGTGATAGATTTGTGACCACCAAAGCTGCAGCTCTACTAAACATTTTTCTGTCTGACGTGTAAAATGTTAGTGGAGATGGGCGTGTTATCTGATAGATTAAGTAATTAATGCCAAGTCAAGTTGTGACGGTTTTTACTGTTACTGAAAGGGAGGTTTATTTAGTTTTGCATGGAGTGAGTAACACAAAATATGATCTTTATGGTTGGCTTTTTATAGTTTGTTTTGTTTACATGTGATTAGTATATAATACGTAACTAATTATTATATTAAATTGAGCACAACTATTTGAGATCAACACGATTTCTTGTTCCCTTTGTCTGGTTATTTAATAACAGTTTTATAATTTCCTCTATTACTTGCTTAATTCTTGAATTTTTGCTTACTTATTTTGTTACTTCTGGAATATTTTAATAAAATAAAAAAATTGAAAATGGTTTTATTAAGTTAATTTACCAATCCTAGATGGCGTCTGTATTTCTATAATTTTATTCAAACAAACAGAAAAATACAGCCATATAAAAATAATGAATAGTAGTAGTTGATGTCAAAGAAATGCCTGAGATACACTAAGTATCACAATGTATTCGATTTCTAGAGAATCAATCCCTTCTCACCATCACCACTAATATTCAAGCACTCTAGCACCCTACAGTATATCCAGCCTGTTGTGTTCCTAAATGAATCATTTGAACAGCACAAAAATAAAATTGCCTTTCACTTAATGATAGCCATACATACAATTGATTGAAAGTTGCTTTTGCCTGAACTCATGCATCTCATCAGAAAATATCATATTGAGATTTTGCAAAATTGTTTGACTCTACGATCTAGAACCTAACATTCACATTGAAATAAACTTGCTCTTCTGCAACAAGAAACAATCCAAAACTTTGAAAGAATCCAAAACTTTAAAAACCTTTCTTCAACTAAAGATTATGTTTGAGATGTTTTCCTAAAAATCACCGGTCAACAGCAAAGTCTTCTAAACAGAATAACTCCAAGAAAATGATTGTGATTCCGAAAAAACGTTTGTAGGTGATAGGCCAGAAATTGTCCAAATCTACTAGTGACCCTTAAAAGAAGAAACAGTTATCAAAGATCAACAGCTAACCCTAAGTCTAAAATAGTGTTTCCTTTACAAAAGACTTATTTATGAACTTAAACGTTTTCATGAGACTCGGACGTAAAAGTTTGGGAAGGGGTCACACAGCTTTCTATGTGTAAGTTAATTACTGGTCAAGTTTAATGAACGAAAAGAGAAATCTACCAAGATTCCAAATTTGCTGCGTGTTTTAATGAAACGAAATGTCTACATAATATTTCCATGGCCCAGTTAAATGGCAGTACTTACTGTATTGTAAACTTCACGACAACAACTTCTTAAGAAGAATATCTTGCATGTGTCTATAAATGAACCGTTTGGAACTAGAAAATGTTTAGTTTCATTTTTGCACATGACATGTTACCAGATGTGAAATGAATTAGGCATCATATTGCCTTACCTCATCCTGACTCCCAAAATCAATCATTACTACTTTAAAGTTCATAGTTTTTAATCCAAATTTTCCAAAATGTCGTTATTTGACCACTACAGACTACTAACACTTTGAAGGTTTCACAGTATAGTTTGGTGATCGATCCAATGAACAAATGGGTTTTGACAGAAATCTGTTTGATCTATTGTTTCTCACAGATCGAAGTAACAGCGCTGGAAAATTCTCTGCATTTGGATTTTTCTTCTGGAATTGTGGTAGTTGCTTATGGAAAGTTTAAATTGTATTTTATTTTATCATCAAGTTCTCTAAAAATTTCCTAGGAAAAGTAAAATCCCTATTTTATCTAGAAGACAGTGGCGTAAATAGTGGACGCAAAAGCTCGCAGTGCGGGGGAGGCCCGAAGGATTTGGGGGCCCCACAGTCGTTTACAGATATGAAATAAAAATAGCCTAATAATTAGAAAAGTCCGAATAAGCGAAATTTCTACTGTCCAGTTCATTTGTTACACTCGGTTTCATATAAAATGCACTACCTATTAAAAATAAGACTACGGGTTTGAAACTTTGCTAAAATAATCTTTTATTATTGCGTATGAAATGATAGGTTTTCATAAAAAAAGATTAACAATTACAAGAAAACAATAACAACAACGAAAACAAAATTAATAATGTGTAACATCGCCAGGTACAGCAGTGCAAGCATTTACTCGTCGTGGCATGCTTTCTATCAAGTGATCTATGTTCTCCTGGGGTATCTCGTTCCATATAACCTAAAGTTGGTGTTTCAGCTCGTCTAAGTTGTTAGGAACTTTTCGCAATAATCTTAGTCGCCGGTCCATCATGTTTCAAAGATGTTCGATCGGCGATAAGTCCGGTGATCGTACAAACCAGGGCAACATTTGCAATTGTGCTTGCTGTAGGTACCTTCTGGTAATGTTTGCAGTGTGTGGACGTGCGTTATCCTGTTGGAAAATACCGTTTGGCAACGTCTGCATGAATGGTACTAACACCTGTTCCAGGACATTATGAATATAGCGATGAGCATTTATAGTGTCTGGGACGAACATAAGAGGTGATCTTCCAAAACAAATCGCGCCCCAAATCATTACTTAAGGTGTTAAAGCTGTATGGCGTCTTTCAGCAAACTCTAGATTTCGTCTTTCTCCTCGATGTCGATGTACCCTCCTACGGCCGTCATTTTCCCACAAACAAAATCTTGATTTGTCACTGAAGACAATGTTGTTCTATTGCTCATTCCAATGCTGTCGCTTTTGACACCAAGCAAGCCGTTGGAATGGACGGTAAGATCGCAGTCCAAAAGAAGAGATTCTTCTGTAGATTATTGCCATTGATACGCGGCGGTGAAGAGCTCGCATCTACAGCGACAGACTTTGTTGTTTGAAAGCCGTCTCTTGTAGCCATTCTTCGAAGAAGTCGATCTTCACGAACATTACTGTTACGTGGAGGTCTACCAACTGGACGATGTCGCTGAATGCCTTCTTCTGACCAAGCAGACCATATTCGTGCAACTGTAGTGTGGTCCCGATTTACCCTTCTACCAATTTTACGAAAAGAAAGTCCAGCTTCTTTCATGCCGATAATTCGACCTCTATTAAAGTCTGAAATATGGTTAACATTTCTACGTTGTTTCACTGGAGGCAGTTTAAAATATTAATTCTGTCACAAAATCCCGAAACAACTAATTATGCTTACTAGATGTTCTTTTGTTTCTAAGCAGCAAGTTATTAAAGTTGATGAGAAACAGCTGACGAACACTACACAATAGTGATCATTTCATAGGCAATAATAAAATTTTTAAATATTATCATACATCATAAAGTACTAAGTGGCCTCGATTTGCGGGGGGGGCGGCGGCTAAAACTATATTTACGTCACTGCTAGAAGACTATTTCATCTATCATAACTGTCATTGATTGCTTCTTTGTTACAGAAAAGTTTTTAGATTTGCTCAGTATAAAGCCAAATTATCTCTTCAAAACTTCCCCGTCAATACTTACCAGCTTGCCATTTCCTTGATTCTACCAAAAGAATTTGAGTCTTGTGAATGTTGTCGATAAAGCAAACTTTCATCTTTGTTAATTGTCATATTTTGTCTCCATTTATATATCCTTATGAGAAAGACCCAAAGAATAATCTTTAATAAATGTCTCAGTTCTAATTTTCTTAATTTTTCCCAAAATATCCTGAAACTTGTAGAAAGCAAATAAATTATCAGTTTTAGTTTTTCTAGACACAAAAAGCAATAAAGGAGTTAAATCTAACACAACTAGAACTGTTTCAAATCTACTATAAAATGTAAAAAAATTAGTAGATATCAGAAGAAAAAAGTTAGATTTTTCTGTTTCATTTTCTTCTTTATACGGTTTGTGTAGAAAAGTGATAAATTGTTTTTGTCGATCATGATCGCCGGTTTATAGTAAAAGGAGCAAGCTGAGAGAGAATATCAGGTTCATGCTTAACGTCTTCTAAAACGCAAACAAAAGCAAAGTGCACCATTATTAATGATTCAACGATCATATTAGTATCGATACCCATTTGTTAGTACATCTATATGTGACAAGACCCTGAATATTATCGAAGATCTGTGTTCATCGCTTGACTTGCTGCGCTTTCAGTTAGAAATTCTTTTGGAAAAATCGCATGAAAACAAACCAAGCGCGTCACAATTAGACAAATAATGCAAGCATATATTTCTAGAATATCAGAAATTCTCATCGTTCCTAATTTGGCCTTGAGACTGGTGTTCAGTAAGAAATGCATCCACCTAACAACAAAGTGTATAACGCGATTTTGCAGAAAATTTCACAGCAAATTCCGTCATATACAAGATTTCTTCTTATTCTGTATTGAAAATGTGTGGGAGAAACAAAAAGGGAACTCTTTACACGTGTTTTACTCGTCTTTGTCACGATGGTAGTTATGGTGGCCTCACACCAACAATTTCTACCGCCCAGTGGCAGCTTAATCCACCGTAACATTAGTTGAATCCAACTGTTAAATTCCCTTATCCTGACTTGATGGTAACGCAAAGATTCTTTCAATTATACGCTAGATATTATTTTGACGTGTTTCTGCTACTATGACCATTAACATTTTTGATATAATTTAGAAGAAATTCTACATAATAACAGGAATAAATTAAAACGTAATTGTATTGAGAAGTATATAATACACCATCAACTAGGCTGCTTCTTTGTTGTTAAACTAATAAAAAGCATCCGCTCCTAAAGAATAAACGATTAATTTAAACTATTAGAAAACGCATGTTTCAATGATCTTCTCTACTAAAGTTGAGACGATGATGAATTAGTCTTTGCTGATTTGTGGACGTCTTTACATTGTCTTTGTTAGAACCAGAAATTATTAATGTTTTCGTGTACAAATGGCACGTCTGGAATGAATAGAAATAAAACAAACATTCTTAAATAATAAAATAATCTTGAAATGTTAATTTGAGGTGGCAGCTAAATAAAGGCGTAAAATTGTTAATAAATTCTAAAACATTTTATTGCTTTCATAATAAATTCTGGTTATGATTCTGTCGTATATTGTATAGAAATAAGTATTTTTTGTATTAAAATGACTGCTATGGTTATTTATTATATTAAAATTAATACTTTTGATATTATAATATAAAACATTAAAATTCTTCCGTTTTAAATATTTATAAGTCTCATTTTCGAGGTTATAAAAATTTTAATTAATGCTCGTAGGTGTATGAAGCTATAGTCTAAACAAATTTCGTGTATTATGATTATTATCATTATGTTGTTCTTGCGTATTTTGGTCCTTAAATATTATTGCATTAACCCATTTATTGCCAAAGTATCGAAAACGAAACATTTAAATTTATTTTTTTTTCATTCATTTCTATTAATGATATTGCTTCAATACAATTACGCATTACACAGAAAGGTCTGTAGATTACAAATCTAGCAGAAAAACATTTATGCTTCAATAAATTTATTTTTTGTTAGTTTTTAAAGTGGTACGTTTACGGATGACCCCGCTTTCTTACCTACAAACGGAAGCAATAAATCAAACAATTATTTGTAAATATTTTTTATAACAGTACTCCACTCAGAAAGGTCTAGACCAAACATTCCTTGTGCTAAAAATTGTAACTGTTATTGTTGTAAAATTTCACAGACCCTAAAAGTTAATGTTTCGTTTTCGATACTTTGGCCGGATATGTGGTTATGTTGTAGTAAAATCATAAAACTCTCAAAAACGTAGAACCTGGGTAAATTGTATAGGGTCTTCAAATGCATTTTTTTATGTTTTTTATTGCAAATACATTTTTGAGAGATATAAATACCGTTTTCACTCTTTTCTGGATATTTTAGAAAAAAATATCATCAGTGACACTTTATATAGTGCTTTTGTATGTGACTACTACTATAATCAATCTTATAATTATTACCGTAATAGGATAATATTTGTTCATATCAAGAAGTGAATATTTTCTTTTTTTGCTTGTACGTATGTAAAAGTTATCGTGAATGTAATTATACTTGAAAATCCACAATATGCGTCTTCTCCATTATCAAACGGATTTCGAAAGGTAGAAGAAATAAAACAACAGGTAGGTGGAAAAACCCCAATGGAAGTGTTCTCTATGTTTTTTGATGATGACATTCTGAAGTCTGTTCTGGATTATAGCCTAAAATATGCACAGGAAAATAACCGACTGACTTTAAATTTTCTATAGCCCATTTGCAACGCTTTATCGGCATTCTAATACTGACCGGTTATCACACACTTCCAGCTTGTGATATGTACTGGTCAAAAGATCCAGATAAAGGGGTAGAAATAGTGAGAAATTGCATGAGCAGAAATGCTTTTCGTGCAATAAAAAGAAATATTCACTTGTCGGACAATACTATGCTGGATAAAAATTATAAATTTTCAAAGTTACGTCCAATATTTGAGAAAATGAACGAAAGGTATCTCCAGTTTGGAATATTTTCAAATAACCTCTCAATAGATGAACAAATGGTTCCGTACTTTGGCGAACATTCTGCCAAGATGTTTATGAAAGGCAAACCCATACGTTTTGGTTTTAAAATTTGGTGTTTATGCAGTTCTAGGGGATACCTTTATCAATTCATTCCATACGGCGGTGCTAATCTTTCTAAACCAAAATCTGAACTTCCATTGGGAGCACAAGTAATAACAGATTTGCTCTCTGTTGTAAAGGATCCCTCGAGCTGTAAGGTATTCTTTGATAACTTTTTTTTCAAGCTACAGTTTATTTCATATTCTCAAGGAAAAGGGCGCTTTTTTTACTGGTACGGTGAGAGAAAATCGTCTATCTAATTGCCCATTGGAAGCTACCAAAAGCATATCAAAAAAAAGAAAGAGGAGACTTCTACTACATCTTTGACGAGAATACAGATGTTTTAGTTACCAGATGGAACGACAATTCAGTTGTTACTGTGGCTACTAATAATGGTACTACAGATCCTATTGTCAAGGTTAAAAGGTACAATCGAAAACTTAAAAAGGAAGTATCCATCCCTCAACCAAATGTTATAAATGATTATAACAAGTACATGGGCGGTGTGGATCTTTTAGACAATGCTGTAGCGAACTATAGAATAAAGGTAAGAGGAAAAAAATGGTGGTGGCCCCTATTTATCAATCTCATCGACTGCACCATAGTAAATGCCTGGAGAATCTACAACATTGCAAATGAGTCACATTTGTCTCAAATAGAATTTAGATCCTATTTAGTCCTATCTCTGATTCAATCTGAAGCGAAGAATAAGTTTGAAGTTGCAGTGGAAGAAGAAAAGTCAGATACTGAGCAACCTAGAACAACAACGTCATGGGGTCGTCCATCACGAGATAGTTTGCCTAAGGAAGTCTATTATGACGAAATCGGTCACAACATTTTACGCAAGAAGACGGTCGGAGACGACGTTGCAGAATATGTAAGACCAATAGTGTCTATATTTGGAAACAATACAGTTTTGAAAAGATGAGATAATATAACACAAGTGTAGGAAAAAATGCTGTTTAGCTAATGACTCAAAACTATTTTGATCTTTTAATTATCTTTGTATTTGATAATATCATCATAATCGAAGGTAAACAGATATAGTGCAGTCATGGTTCCCTTTAGTAAATTGAGATCTTCTTTTGATGTTTTGACCTCAAACCATTAGCTTTAACCATTTCACTATCAGGGTTTCATCCCATCTGAAGAATTAATTCTGCGAGCAAAATCATGTTCTAAAGTAGCTAATAACAAAATCTTTTTCTTTCACAAGAAACATTCTAAAAACTTGTTGCGTCTGTCCCATAGCATATTACATCTTGTTACCATATAATATATTATGTTTTGGTTGGCTTCCTATCTACTTTGCATCTAGTTAGTTTACGTTACTCTCTAAGTTTTATTGCCTTGCCACATTTCCATTACACCATTCTCATTTTTTGTTTGAAATCAAAGAATACACCTCTTGTGAAGTGTTTGTTTTCTAATCGGAATTGTATTCTTTGGTTAAGATTTTTTCATAAGAAGAGAGATCGAAATTATTTTGCGACATCTAGCTTGCACATGTGTATAATAGTGAGTTCTTCAAGGTTCTAAAATTTTTGCCTCCTACATATTACGTTGCCGAAGAATTACACTTTCTATTAGTCTTGGCTGTGAGCAGAACTCGTTAATCAATCACTTTCCAATGAGATGGGTTGTCATAGTTGTTGGTTCATTATCGAAAATTTACATTCGGCTTTGATTTTTTTGTAAAGGCAACATAATAATATAACCATGTCTGTCACGATTAGATTCACAAACCAAGAACATTCAAAACCAAACATTGATATTACTATTGTATGCGAGTCACCTGCTGCTATTCAGGCAAAGAATGTGGCACAACAAGTGCATACACTTGATGTAAAGGTAAATGTCTATGTAAGATTTTATTTGGTGTGTATGCAGAATGTTTCAAGATTTTTTACTGTTATATGCTATTTGTCAAAAATGAACACTGTTATTTGGAGAAACACATCGTACCGTGTTGAAAATTGTTTTCTCTTCTCTGTTGGGTTTTCCAAAGATGGACACTCGTCAGAAATTACATATTTAACACTCACTTTATCTTTTCACATAATATAAAAATTAAGTCAAGCCAGCAAGAAATCTGTCTTTATTAAAATACACAGCAAACAAGTTGAATACCTGAAGAGTGAGTACACGCTTAAATTGAAGAGAATCCACAGCAATTCTTGATAATTTCATGGTGGCAACATATTAAAAATTCCAAAGATGAGATCAGTATATTCGTCAATCAAACATCAGAGAACATCTATGATGTCAATAAAGTTTGTGAATGGCATTTCTTGTGCAGGAAGAACTAATTTATTATCAGACGTAACTCCCATGAAAGCATCCGATGAATAATGGATGCACACAGAGTACCAATTTTATTTATATTTTTGAACTCGAACAAACCGTTTTTCTTTGTTTATTAACGGAAGCTTTAAGGGAGTTACTTTTTATTGTAATTCAAAATGTTCGATTTGTGATCTTAAAAAAAATTGTATTGCTGTTGGAAAACGTGTGGGCGATGTTGAGTACACGATAGTAAAACAACTTGTAAAACACGAAACTAGCTATGAGTTCTGATAGCACAGCAGGGATCCGGATCTTGGTTATCTGTAATTATATCGAGCTCGGTACTGTCTTAGCACGAGTTGTTTATGCTGTATCCAGAACTAAATGCTCCAAAAGAATGATCTTGTACAAGTATAAATGGTGTTGGTTATTAGAGAGGAAATTATGTAACAATCATAAAATGTATAATGCATACCATATGTTCTGTTTCTTCCTTTTGTTGCTCAATACTTAATGTAAGATAATTAGGAAATTATGTACCTTTTGAAACAAACGATTAATTTAGTTTTATTGGTTGCATCCCGAAATCTTCGATTGATTTTTTTAATACATATGCTTAACCTTGATTATATAATTGCTACCTGTCTGTCAGAAATCTGAAATCCAATTCACATATCATTTTTTCTAACAATCCATACGTTTGATTTGTAAACTTTCAATTTCGTAACTCCTACTGTGGGTTTGACTATGCGTACTTGAATGGTAATCATTTTTTTTTGCGTTAGCCCACATTAGTCTATTCTTGTTTATTAAAAATATTTACCTGCATTAAAAGCCATTTAGTTTTTATAGACTATAAGAACAGTCCCACTTTGAGATAATGTACTACTTACTGTTTCTTTTACTTTTGCGGTACTTCCAATGTATATTTATTAAAAATTCTAATATTTCGAGAGTGGGATTAACTAAATTCGGGATAATTCTGTGAATGTTATTATCTGTAGTAGCTGCTTTATTTTTAGAAAAATAGTAAAGATTAAAACACAACAATGTAACATAACCGGAAAGCCTATTTAGGAAATGAAATTGTTATCAAAGATTCTATGAAATTATCAGTTCCTGTTAGAATTTGAAGTCTTCATTTATTGTAGGATATTGTTTTGATAACTAGTCTGTTTACCATTCCTCCGAGAACTATATAATCTACTGTTTATTTTTCTTTCTATATTTGAACAAAGGTTCTATAGACTTTTTGCCGTGGTAAAATACCTTGAATCAGTAATTGAATACACTGGATTAAGAGTAGGTGGCCTATTCATGGGAAAAAGTTTGTCTGTAGAGTCGCACAACTAAGATTTAGATGAAAATCTATTAAGTCAAAATTTGGGCATCTTCCCGGAATAAAAAGACCATATAGAAATTATACTAGCATTTCTGGACTTTTCTTGCCGATGTGACTTTTTATTTGAATAATTCACTACTTGGTGGTTTCCATTCGCCTTTCTTCGAGCTATATCTAAAAACTCCTTGATTTTTTTTAAGTTCATTTTAAAGAAGGTTGTTTTGTTATTGTTGTGTGACAGTGAAAATGTGAGAATATATTTTATAGGTAAATGACTGACGCCCTTTTGGCCTACCCACCTATGACGTAATATCATTTCAGTGTTCTTAAAAAATTGTAGCACTACCTGTAGACAAAACTCCATCATGATCTTAAGATCGTAAGAGTAGACGGCATTAGTAACATATTGTAAGACGCATCACAGCAAACATCATTTATGAAAGGAATAAACAAATGCGAAGATTAACAGAAAAGCTTTGAAATAAAAACATACATAGAAGAAGAAGCTCTGAAACAAAAATTATTTTGTTTGCCCTTACTTTCCGAGCCCGAAGTTAAGTTAAATCAACGTTAATTTGGACACGTTAATTTGCCACTGAAGGTGACCAAGGCTTGGGTCGCAAGATTCAGGCGGTTTCGGACAGTGCATTGTCGGGCGTTTGGACAAGCAGTTGGGTGGAGTGACGGTGACTTCGATCGTTTCACCACGTAGACGTTCTCATCGCAAAGGCTGAAGGATGCGGAAAACTGTTCTCGATGGGCATGACATTGTAATCTTGCTGGGTTGATGTGGTGTCCTCCATATCAGCCTAGAAACCCTAAACCTAGAATGGACGTCGGGAGTAAATATAGGTAGTGGTAGCAGCTTGCAGGACCATTATCTCCGAGACTCCAGACAGGTTGGCCAACTGAACCCATTGATAATGAAAGTAATGATGCTGGTATTCATGTACGCAGACTTCCCCTTGGTCTAACATAATGGAGTGACAGGAAGAAGACTGATTAAAAGATATCCAACTAAGGTTCTGCGCCAATAGGAAATATTCAGTTGGGATGACCTGGATGAAAGAACGATATTGTTTTTAGAACCACGCCACTTCGCTCCAAACGGCTTGTTCTCTTTCTTCGATGGTAGACTAACATGAAATTTTATTTTTCTCTACTGAACCCTTCTTTTCACTTTGATGTACTTTTTGGCTTTCATACTCTTCATTGTCAATCTGCATGCTTGAATTTTCTATTAGATTCTCCTTCCCTTCTATTCTTCGTTTATTCGACCCTAATATTTCTTTGATGGCTATTCTTTTGGATTAACTTAAGTGAATCTTCAGCACCACTCTCTTGTACCACTATTATTCAAAGATGTGTTTTCTTCCTTTCTGGTTTATATCTATATCAAAGGCAACACCCCCATATATACATTTCTATAAAATTTAAATTGAAGGTTTCAACTAACTTTGCGGATATTTGCGAATCCCTGCTTTATTAAAAGACCGGATTAGCCTGCAGACCATAAGTACAAAACCCAATTGTGGGTTTGGGTGCCGGGAGGAGAGTTTGGAGTAGCTCGTGTTTGGTGTGCTCCCATCTGGATGACTTTTGCGGGTAAAGAGTGACGCGAAGTTTTGCGGTTGGGAATGTTCAAAAATATTGAAGAAAAGACGGGAAGTAAGTGGCAGAGCGGGAGGGACGAGCTAATGATGCTGTTACGTTGTGTTTTGTCTCGCATGGGTAGTTTCGAGACGTTCGTGGTCTTGTGACGGCCGCCTTCGGCGGCCGCTACTCGGGCTTGTCCCTCGTTCGGGTCGCCTTTGGCGCCCAACTACAAAACACTAAAAAATATTGAGGTGAACCTTAAATTTTATAACGTTTTTATCTATTGGACGATAGACGTGAAATTTCCACAGTATATAGGGAAAGCTCCTCTCTAACAGGATATTTTAAAACCGAGCGAATAACTTTCTCGTATGCTCACCAGTGGCGTGCAGCTTTATTCGAATTTAGCAACTATTTCGAAACATCCTGTGTATACGGATGAAGATATCGGCAAGCAAAAAATTGTTTCCTACCCTATTGATAATGGTATTTTCGACGCCGCAATAAGATCTCGTGTGGCTGCCCCCCACTGAATTTTCCCCATTTAACCCAATGTAAACTAATAGGGAACTCGGAGGTTTCTTGCGAGAACTTTCCTGCCCATCCGGATTGCTATAGCATTGCCGTAACGGTGAAGGTCTCAGCTACCTTTCTGCCTGAGAGAGACGTTAATCGCTCAATTATGAAAGGCGCCAGGGGCGTACGAAGTCGGGGTACATTCGTCGCTTTTCGACTCGCCTCTGGCAAACGGTGAATGATATACAGAAACTAATTATTCCATAGGCATCAGCAAATGGAGCCTCATCGATCGCCTTTTTAAAATCTGATACATCGGATACGGGGGGGGCAGGCCAAATTATCCCCCCTTAAAAATCAGGATTTTCCTTCATTTAAGTATGACGTAGGTGGTGGATGGTTGGTACCTGAATAGCGGTTAATTGCTTACAAATAAATGAGATCCCGGCCCCCCAGCCCAGACCCAGGGTTTTCGAATTTCTGAGATTTTTTAATAAATTTTTTGTTTCGATACGGCGTTCAATTTTGCACTAGTTTTGATTTGTCGCTTTTTTGACCCGGAAGATGTCGTCTTTCGGAGTAGCAACCCTAATACGTAATTGAAGACAATCGATGGGGCTCTCCATTGATACAAACCGTTTTGATTAAGTACCACAAATAAGCGCGCTATAAAACGTCAAATATACATCATGTCAATTTTTTTGTTAGTCAGAGACGTGTTTTCTTTCTCTCTGGTTTATATCTATATCAAGAGCAACACCCCATATATACGTTTCTATAAAATTGAAATTGAAGGTTTCAATCAACAAAATTGCCAGTTTTCCATTCGTTATTGAATTAAGATTTATTGAAATAGAAGTTTATGCTTTCAAATCCGGGGCGAAATGTGTTTGCACAGTGCTCTTTGATGGTTAGATGAAAGACCGAAACTCGCCAGATAGCGGATTTGTTGCACAGTTTTTTGCAAGTTTGCAAATTTTTGCAAGTTTGCAAATTTTTGCTATTTTACTCGCCTTAACGTTTGATTTGCTGTTATTCTCTGCATGTATGAAGTTTAATGGTTACAATTAATGAATGACAATAGAAAAAGACAGAATTGTTTGTACTATTAATGCACAAAGCGCAAATGTATTTTTAAAAACTCTAGAACTGTTTATCCATAGAACAACTAAACATTCTTTAGACTAAAAGAGCTTAGAAACTCATTTGTTGCAAATCAAATGGAAAGAATTCAATTTTCCGTGTTACTCAGAATGGAGTTTCAGTAAATAGAAAATGTACTTCTTATCAAGTCAAGTAAGTTTGATTTGCGTTTACATAAACGAAGATATATATTCAGTTTAGATTTTGTAACTTGAGGTTAGGTTAGTATAAGAATAATCGTGGAGTTATTTCTTGAAGGAAAAGCAATAAACTGAACTGGACATCTGGACATTGTTGCAAGGTCCAAAATACTCGTGAACATGCCTCCTGCTATTAGTCAACTAAAAATAAATAAATTTGTTAAGATATTTCCAAAGTCAAACTTTAAATTACGAACATTCTAATATTAACTGAAACCTGCAGCAATTTATAGCTTCCTTAAATTACTTTAAAAGTTCTTAAAAGGTTTTCAAAGAAATCATAAATAGCACCTAATATTGAATTGCATGTGGCACTAATGCTTTTTCGACTTTTAAGTAACAGCCATTAAAAAACGAAAGTAAACTATAAAATAACTTAGGAAAAAAAATGAACACATTTGATAACATCTACAAGGTACAAAAATAAAATTTTGCAATTTTATACATCTTCTTGGAGTCGTTTAGTAGGTGTGAATAAGATTATCAAACGTTTAAAATTTAGATTATATCTGCACAAAATGCAATGTCGATTCAACTTTTTAGACAATTCTCACAAGCAGATGACATAAATAGTTGAAAATGCTAGCTTTGATTATCCAATTTATATGAAAAAGGTTATGTATCGTTCCAAATTTTAATAAAATGTCATGATAGTATTATACCAGAAATTAGAAAGCTTGAAAATAAATTTAACTTATTTATTAATGTGTAATTATTATTTTAATGAATAATTAAAATTTGAGCTTTATTTATCCGGTTCCACTTAATTTTTCGTTTTAATCTGATGAATTTATGTTTTCAATTAAAATTTTATTAAGCGCCACTATTGTCTATTTATAAAGTCAAATTTTACCACTAGGGTATTGTTAATATTTCCGACTCGTTAAACAGACGTCCTTATAACAATGAAGTGTAATCAAATTACTTATTAAAACCAACATAAGATGTCATGTATAGTATTAAAAATGTAGTTTTTCTAACATTATTATATGATTTCCTTTATTAATGCCTAAGGAATTCACATAATTTACATTAACACGCTTTATTTCCTGTCTTCAGTACGTTGTGTTTCTTCCTACTCTTGCACTTATTTTTCCGGCTTGTTATAATAAAGTTGACGTTTAGTGTGTGTACATACCACATAATATACAATGCGAGATTTTAAAGAATCGCTGGGAGCTCAACTCGGTTTACTCCTACTCACACCTGTGTAATCTCATACATAAATACCTTATTAATCAGACATTTGTCTTCTTTGCTTTCAGTAAATATTTTTAGCACGACTTTCTTTGCGTAGGTCTTAGTACAATATTTATTTATTGTACCCAAATATACTTTTCTGAAAAATTGGAGAAAACATTTACAATAATAAAAAAATTCATTTGATTAATTCATTATCACCCACCACATGTAAAATACTTTTAGGTTTGTGATGAGAAAAAAAAATTGGCCAGCCTTCTCGGTGTCTTTGATAAGTCGCAAAACTCTATTAAACTACAGTTACATCAAACTGTACATAAGCAATAATACGAACAGCTAAAAAATTATAGTGATAATTCAAACACCGCGATTCCATTATCTAGCAATTTATCAATCTGTTCCGGAAATTCGACACCATCTTTTTACAATCTGTTTCATTACACGCCAAATTTCGTATCATTGTCTTTTATTTACAACTTTGTTACATCATTTCTTTCTCTTCTTGATGAAATTGAAAAACGCATTTAAAACCAATGTTCAACTACAACTATTGTATCAAAATAGTCGAACAATATTAAGTTGACATGGTTTTACTATTTTTGCGTTTTGTTGTTATTAGGCAAAATTACACTTACTAAGTTTTGACTTCTTGCAATTAACCACAGCTACAAATGTTTGTCATGAATGGTTGGTTTCTAATCGCATTAGGATAATTTTGGAACAATTATTGTGGGTGCTTACAATGAAAGAAAGTTTTTAAGGTTTATTGGGCGCATATCCTTTTAATTCAACAAAATCAATTATTATTGTTGTAACTGATTAAATTTCCTATTGCAAACTAGAGGAAAATGCAATTTAGGATACCATTGTTATTTAATCAAAAGTAATGTGCAGTGCTATATACTTGCTTTAGCACACACATTTCACCATACTCTAGTTTGCAATACGTAGCAAGTTAGCAATTAAGTCTTCTTTTTATATGTTACAAACGATATTTTAAGTTCTTTAACTTCTAGAAAATCCCCCAGGCTTGACTTACAGGTTTGGGGAAAATTGAAGTGTCTAGTCCTTGTCACCATTGATTAATGTATTGATTGTGGCATACCGTGATGTCCAACTCGAAGTTTATTATCGAATGCTAGGATGAGTGATACAGAAACGATATATTTTTCTTTTACGAAAGCTTACAAGCAAAATCAAGATTCTAGGTATATCAAAATCAAGGCCTAATAAAATCAAAATTAAGACTCTGCCTTAATCTACCAAACACTAACAGAGGTGGGGAAACTTGACCTTCGGGGGCCGAATTAGCTTCTTTAATAACAAAACTAGATGTTAAACCTCTGCTCAAAAGAATTGAGAGAGAATCAATTACCTACCACAAAATAGTTTTTCAGATCTAAAAATCTCGCTGTGAAGGTCTACTTTGGAGTCTGTCCTTTGCCTTTATCTGAACCAATTCGGTCCTAGGAAACAAGTTTGCCTACTCACTGATGTATAGTATCTGACTTTTAGCAACACTCGGGAAACCGAAAGTAAGAGAAAAACATTTTTGGAGCTTTATAGAAGCCCTGGCTCTTAGGCTTGCAAAGATTTTTCTTGAATACGATCAACGTTTGTTAGTTAAATTCTCAATTTGATTAAACGGATGTAATAAAATTTCTTAAGTCCGGTATCATAATTTAGTACGCCCTCGAAGCAAACTTAGATTTCTGCATTCTCTCATTCTATACGAGGCAATACCGCGGTAAGAATTTAGTCTCTGTACTTGTTTTTGTGATCTCTGCTAATAATGATTTTAGAAATGCTTTATACAACCGGAAGTACTATAAATATTGTTATGGCTGAATGAATCGGAGTATCTTTGCAATTAAACATTGCAATTCCTAGATACTTAAACGATTTCACGCTTTATGGCTAACAATTGCAGATTATATTTATCATCGATGTTAATGTTTGGTAAGTTAATTCCCACCTCCTCATCTATGACCTAAGGTTGCCGCTGAACTGGTCCAATGCAATTTAACGTTTCGACAGTTGGCCAAATCTTTTCTTTTCAATAGTTTGTAGACTTAATACTGACAAGCAGGGATTTTATTGAGTTTGGTACAACTAGTCAAATTTGCCACCATCTGATAAAGACAAGACTATCAAAAGAAAGTACCCTAATAGGAGAAAATCATCAACCATTAGATGCTGACGATATACTTCACTGTTGTGGCAGCAGTGTGCTCACCCTCTGAAGTAGGTTTTTAAATTTTCAATAGAGGTTGCACAATCGTGATTTTTTCAATGGACATAATTAAATACAAATATGGCGCAGATTATTCAAAATTTGAAAATTGCCCAAACAAAGCTAAAGATTTTGGAAAAAGACATTGATAATATCTCTTGTAGAAGTAAATATGAATTTGGTAAGATGCTAAATTATAGTAATCATACTGAATACAAACAATTCTAATAACTTAAAAGGTGTAAACTTTTTGGGCTATTGCTTGGAGTACTGTTAAAAGTGGAAGAAAATCTTATGAGCAGTGTTTAAACGAATTTCTTGGTCTTGTCTTTATTTCAGTACAAGACCAAAACAAGAAGTGGCATTAGGAAACCAAAACTAAGACAAGACAAGAAATGTAGTACTAAGTCAACGAATCTTGTCTTAATGAAATACTACTTATAAAATATTCCGGTGGTCGTTTGAACATTTGAGGTTTGTTTAGAATTTTCCATTTAGCATCTAATTATGTGAGAAATACTGTTACAATAAGATTATTCTACATCAAAGAAGAAATTACAAAAAATCTAGCGCACAACTAGAAAACAATCAATGGAAAATGAATTTGTGACTGATCTAGTCCCGAGTTTTAAAAATATGAATTTTGCTCGCTATCACCTAAAATTATTGGGCAAACATTGCAAAAGCTCTGTGTATTTATTGGCAAAGATCATAGTAGTAAAAGAAAAAGTAAAAGTTTTTAAAGAAAAGATTAGTCCAGTGGAAATATTTTTCAAAATCAAAATATCTTATTTTAGAATATTTCCTGATTATGCTGTTAGATTTCCAATTTTTCTTGGTAATAAATTGTGACCTACCACTATAAATAAGAATTTGAATGATATTGTTTTGAAAACACCTTGTAGGTCTCTAAAAGCGCACCGTATCGACTTCCTGAAATTGAAACATATTTAAAAATAAATCATGAAAACTATCACCTCGTAAATAAACAAGGGGCACCATTATGTTTTCTCGCTATGCTCCACAGGGATCTCAGAAGCGGCCCATTGTTATTTGAAACCTAAAGGGAACGCCATAAGGCGGTATGTTGTTTAAAAATCGTAGTGTGTAACGTAGAAGGGCAAATTTTATTGAACGAAGTATTCAGTGTTAAAATATATATGCAGGGGTGATAAATTGTAAAACTGTTGCATGATATTATTCGCACCCTCTTCTAAGCGCCAAATGGGCGGTTTGTGGTTTTACAATGTTTAAAATAGTATGGATCTGTCTGCTATAGATTTTTAAGATGTCCCTCTGGAATTGAAATAATGAAATATTTTTAGAACAGTTAATTAAGGGTAAGTTGAACAACCTTTGGTTTGTTTTCCTACGTTATTGAATATCGTGACACAATTATTTTTAATTTAGTTGATGAACTTTATTGATTATACACCGTAATAAGCAAATTAGCCAATTCCGCTCCAGTTAAAAGTTCAACTCTTCTGATTAAATTATCATAACCGTTGGAGATTATTTTCTTAACTGTTAACTCAACAACACTTAAAATGATTATTGCCAATTGAATAAAAAATTTACTTTCTCACACTCATTTCCAATTTTCTATAATTTTAGTTTGTTATAAACGAAACTAATCAGTGAAATGTGAAGGACAAGATTTATATTTCTGGGATTTGTTTGTAAAACGTACGTAGGTATGTATTTTAATTTTGTTTATTACAAATTAGTTACAGGTGCTCTTTTACAATTTACAATTAATTTGTAAATCAATTTCGTGAGAAAAATAAACATAAAAAATTATCATGGGAAGTTGTTTATTAATAAAAAACCGAAGATTTGAAATTTTGTTTTGCAATTGTAATAATAATAGTTTTCACATTATTATTGCTTGTCAATAATGAGTTTCTATGTTGGAGGCCTAAAATTAATCAATAATCTACACCTTGAATACTTGTTATTGTTATCGACTATAAAAACAACTATTGTAGACTAGTATAACTTTTTTTATTCCCAGTTTTAAATATTAAGGTTACAATATTTTTTTTATTTCTAATTTTTGTTTTGTATTCCTTTATGTTTCCATTGTTAATCGTCAATAGGCTTTTGTTTAAAAACCCACGTTAACTGATTAATTTGAGGAAAAAATGTTTTTTTAGTACTTATTTCTTTTAAGTTCACTCATTATAATTAAATTTTTTGTTAACATTATAAACATCGATTTTGTAAAACGAACAGGTAGGATTTGAAATAACACTTGGTTTTGGAATCTTAAATAACATTCGATTAATATTAATATCAACCAAAAAATTAATTGATAAAGATTTTAGCAAATCAATCATAAAAGCTTCAGTAGGAAATGCAAAAAGAAAAATTTTATAATCCACAGTATTAATTAAAGAAGAAATGACAAAAAAGAGATTTTTGAGTTTTTGTTATAGGGCATCTCATCTACAATTGAGCAAACAAAGGCATAACACTTTAGTTTCAGTCTTACTCCGAAAAGGCCAAAAGACATTGAAAGACAAGTACGGTTTATTGCGAATACTCAGTTCTAAATGTTGAAAATTCGGTATTGTAAATCATCTCAGAATTCATTGTCAATAAAAGTAATAAAAAGAAGTTGGTAGATGCCTGAGGCATTTCAAATCGATGTGGGATGCACTGTACAATACAACAAATCTAAATAAACGTTTCAAACATAAACATACAAACACCAACAACAGAAGCAAAATATTCAAGACGAAATACGTCAAGAAATATAAATACGAAATATCTTCATTATCCCTAGTTGGCAGAGAAAAGCTATAATGCAGATAAATCCGATTCTTTAAAAAAAACAAGAAAAAAGCGAATTATGCGTCTAGGAGAGAAAATACTTAGCTGCACATAATTTGCAAGCTGATGCCTAAATTCTTCCAATCAATAATCGTCAGCTTTGAACTCATTTTGAGGAATTCTTTATTTTGTAAAGAAAGGTTTTGGGCTGACTTCCCAGGAAAACTAAGCTAAGTTTTTTGCTCTCTTCAGTTCTGCGATAGAACGCAAGCTACCGAAATTCCACCAGGACTGCACTCGACCACTCCGCTTTCTACCACCATTGTCCAAGTCGTGTAACTTAGTATTTCCATTACGTTACATGTTGCGTAAACGAATGAGAACGTTCGCTGGAGCTCCATTCATCACTAGGTCCAGTTTGCCACATTAAATGAAGTTTCCGAGCCTTCGACCAGAATACATCACTCTATGCACAGAAGAATCGTCTATGGCCACTGGGTCCAGTTTTCCGTACTTTCCAAAAAGTTTAGCTACTGGAACGTCTACGGAGTAAGAATATTACTGTTGGAAGCCGTCCGACACTGCACTCTCTCAAATATTGCCTTGGCTTTGGTGTCTAGACCACTTGCCACCTACTGATTTTACAGCGAGCTTCATTCATTTAAAATTTATCATCACAATAAATTACAATGGCTGAAAAGAAGAGAACTCTCAATAGTCTCACCGGCCACCTTCGGTAGCTAATTAAATTAATGTTGATAATGATGGTGGGATCCTTACTGCGGCGGGACCTAAAACTGGAAGTTTCACTTCTTTAATGGTAGATCCGATAAGGAAGAAATTTATTAATTTCTTTGCTACTCGTTTATTTCTATGTAGATACATTAAAGTACAAATTAAACAAAAGTTTATATTTTGAAAGATGGAGTAACCAAGGACTATAAGAGAAATAATAAAAGACAAGATTTAGTTACAGATTTTAATTAAACGATAATGAATTCTCATTTGATAAACTGAAGTTTCTTTATTTTTATTTCCAATTTTGAATCTTTCACTTAACTAAAATACAAACAAAAACGCAACCATAACAGAAAAAGATCTAACAAACACATACGTTATTTCATTTTTTTGTAACCATTTTTTAATTGGACCTACAAAGATTGATTTTGAAAGTTAAAGAGCAAATTTTGATTATAAAATTGATAAGTTAAAAATTTTAATTAACCCAACAGAAAAAAACAGCAAGAATTAATACCCAACGTCGTCGTCGTACTTCTTTCCATGAAATGTAATAATTAATCTTATACGTAACTGTACTGTAAATACAGTGTCATTATCTCAAAATGACGGTTTTAAATCTTGATCTGAAAAATTTGCATTTTCAAACTTGAAAGCCAAATTACAAATATTAAATTAAATTACTGACAACATTATCGAGTTCGGACATCAAAAATTCCTTTTTGATTACATAGTTAAATGCTGAAAGCAATAATTGGATTGTAAACAATTTTCAGCCTTCTTTTTTTTATTTTCGCCAACAACAATAATAACAATAAATAATATTGCGTTGGATGAATTTATAATGTCCTCCTTTACCTAAGGTCCATTATACGAAGCTTTTTACTACACTCACACATAACCATGTGATGAACCCAAAACAAAACAAAAAATGGTTTTTGCGTGAATCGGCGCCTTTAAACGTTTGTATACACCATATATGTTGTTGCACGGAGCCATTATGTGAAAGACAATTTTGTTTAAAATTTTCTTCACGTCCTTTCTTACCTTTCCACTATTTACTCGAACGAAAACTGTATCCTCTACTTCTTAAAGGTCTTTAACGTGTCAAAACTACAAGTGAAGGTAATAATTAATAAATGCATAGCCTACTTTATATACTGATCGCTAAATTATAGCGCACGAAGCCTGGGAACAAATCTGTTATAATTAGAACTTGCTTTTTTTTGCACAGGGATTAATAAATAAGCGACTTCAGTTTTGTCACATAGCGTGTTTACTGTTTTTTAAACAGCGAGTTTTTTAATTAACAAAAAAGGCTAACAAATTTGATGTTTACATTTTTGTTTTTGTTCCAATTAATTTTTATAATTTCTTTTGTGTGTAAACACCCATATGAATTATTTATATTTTTCTTAATATTTATTCATAATTTTTTCTACCGGTGTAGTAGGTATGACGTACATATTCTCATAAAAAAATTTGATGAAAGTTCACTGTATGGGTTTCAATTTATTATTTCACGGAAGATGAGCTTTTGAAAGTAGCAATTTAGAACCTGAACTCTTTTAAAGTAGAGTTAATTTGCCTTATATTTTCTATAAACCAAAATTGTATAGTCTCAAACCCTTGTAATTTTTGTAGCGGTTTTTAGGTAATATAAAAGACGTTGAAATTACCACTTTTAGGAAAAAATTTAATGGAGAACAACGATATATCACAGTTTTAATCTTAGGTTGATGATTTGGATTTTTTTGGCAATTTTTACTAAATAAGTACAGTTGAAAATAAACGAACTCTATAGGTGCTCTTGCAGGTCAAATTAGACTAAAATAAATGTAGAATTTACTCTTTTAGAATTCTATATCAAATGCTGTTACATGGGCACAGATTCGCAGGAGAAAAACTGCTGAGAATTAATTAATCTAAATAGAAGCTTTTCAGCATGTTTAGCGATACCAAGGTGAGGTGTTACAAATTATAGAGAAATTACTGCTTTGAATGCTCATTTAAAATTTTGTTTTGTTATTCGAAATTTAAAATTGTTTTTGGGCTGGTTGCTCTTGAAAGCAACCCAACCCAAATATACTTGGTGCTTTCTATAAGTTACAGACACGATCTATCTTAAAAAACTATTCCAAAATAGCATAATTATAGCAAGGCGTGTGGAAAGACAGTTATACACAGGCAAGATGTCTTGCTACTTGAACTCCTATTCGTACTAAATGCCCAAATCTCGTAGAGCAATAGGCAAGAGATATACTGCCTTGATCTCCAAGTTATTCTTGTTTCTCATTGATAAGCTTTACATACCACAAGAATCCATTTAAGAATTATTTGATTCTGGCTCAAAAAGACCAGAAAACGTTAAAAAGCTGAGCACATTAAGTATATTAATCTGTTTCAGTTTGTTTTGCATATCTGAATTGGAAGTGTAGTGCTATTAAACATGACACATTGCATTTGCAATCAATGATGTTAGTATATCACATCCAACGCATTTGAAGAAATATGCTTAATATTTGTCACAAAGAAATGACATATTAAATCCAAAATAATGAAATCAAAACTGAAAATTTTGTACATAACTCTAAAACAAATTTAAGCTCATCACTAGTTTTCACTGATTTAAACCATTTTCTTATCTTACCACCAACTATGAGAAAAATCCTAAACAAATTTGGCGGAAGAGCTTTTCAGATATTATTTAAGCTACTGTTGATGTCAATATTAAGGAGAAACGTGCAACCCAGTACTTTACAACTTCATCAAATGAGTTTTGAAACCATGCGGCATCCTAGATATGCCTTTTTTTTAAGAAGCATCATAATTTTTGTTTGTTCTGACTTCAGGTTCTTCATCTTTAATGTAATATATTGAAAAATTTTTTGGCATTAAGATATAAGCGATATTCTAGCTAAGGATGCCTTTGACGTCTGATCTACGTTCCGGTAAAATACCGATACCAACGGCAATCGTGCTACAAACTCTGGCCGCCGCACCATTGCTACCTTCTTCTATTTGTCCAAATAACCAATAGTTATTATTGCGACATAGACAACACAGAGTCCGCGTCGGATGATTCCTTTACTCTACTAGCTGAAGTTACCCCAGGCATCTATTCCTTCTGCTCATTTTGTATTACCAATACACTTCTCAGCCTAAACTCCCGGATGGTTAACACTGAATTCTGGGTGTCAATCCTGACTATCATTGTTGGTTCCAGGATAGACGGTGACGAGTCGGTCGGTACATAGTACATAACAACCGAAGGGAATCACCAACCAAAATACTCAAAATTTCTCATCAGACCTCGCGTATATTCTGGATTCAACCCTTCTAGCTTATTACTAGTGAAATCAATATTACCAATAAATTCTACTATCAATTCCAATATGTCCAGAAATTTGCCTACATCCATCAAAACCAACATCTCTGTCGTTTCTAGCAACGGAAGCAAAGCCACACAATCTGCATGCTAACATCGACCTTATACATACTGCTCTGGTTTTGGCAGACCCCTTTGGCGTTCTTGGGTGTTGCTCCTAATGTCTTCGGGAAGCAGGAATCAACAATGAATGTGTCGGTACTGAAAGATTATGTTACCCTTTTGTTCGCTTGTGTAATGGTTTCGTATGAAAACCAAGCGTCCAGGAAATTGATTTCTCAGCACAATAGCAACTACCGAAGATTTCCCACCAGATGTTTCTCGAACTGAATCTATGGTACTGAAGAATATTTTTTTAAAAGTCATTATAAGGACTAAAAGATGGAAAATAAGCAATACACGGTTAGCAGTAGCTTCAAGATACACGCGTTTCTTTCGCAAGCACTCTTACTACTGACTTTCTCAGAGGAAAGTCAAATTGTCAAACTACAGCAACTCAGTCGTAGCGTCTGAAATACAGATGACTGCAGAAGAAATAATGATATCAACTGACAATCTTCTAGATTAGAATGACGTTCTGTGTATTTCAAGCTGAAGGAATTTCAGTTTCTCACTCTACAGTCAAGAATGCACATGAATAACAATTAGAAATCTTCTCTTGGCCAAAACTTGATAGAAATGAAAATACTGATCTTTCTAGAAGAAGAATGAATATTAAGTAGACACTCTAAACTTCATATTGATTAAATGCCGTCTAAATTGACGTTTTTCTTCCTCAACGGAAGGGTATAGGGTATTGGTATACTATGGTATAGGCTTTTGAGTCATTGGGAATATCTGTTGGTATTTAACATTCTCATTTGGTGGAACTCGTTGAACATACAAAATATATTAAGATGTAAAGCAAACTTAGCTCTAAATGGAAAAAGACTTGGGAACTCTCTCGTCATTATTTCATCTTTTTCTTGCTGCAGAGTACCTGTATGGCCATTATATTTTGCAAAGTCTCTTTGGCCATGATAGATGTCTTCGGAAGAAAAGGAGAAGGATCCAGTGTTTGTTACGAGGAAGGCCAAGAGATCAGTGAAGTAGCGTACAGGCGGATGAAAACCTTTTTATCTTTCTAAGGATTTACTTGAACTTGCTAGTTTTTGCAACATCAAGGCCTTCTATTTTTTCACATGAATTACATATAAATATATAAATTATTTCTTACTAAAATCGAAACTGTTTGAAATTAAAGGTTACTATTTCATGATTTTAATTTTGTAAATTTTTCTTTGTCGCTTCATTGCATTAGTTCAAAATTGTCAAACAAAACCTTAGTGCAAAAAATGTATGTATTAATATACAGTTATTGTGCAGTTAACATTTTAGAAGCTTTCACCATCAATTTAACCTTGACGTTAAAGGTACTAAAAGTACTAAAAGTTCTAGTTCTAAAAATTGCAAAATAAACAATAATTGACATTCTTTGTAAGCATTATATGTATCTAAAATGGTAAAGAGATGATAGATATGACCATCGGAAACTTCATAATACATTGCCTAACAAGCAATTTACTTTGGTGCAGTAAATACTCCAAATTATAGCTTAGCTGCTATACTATTGTTTATATGCCAGTGAGGGTAATGGGTCCTTAATCATACATACGAGACCCGACCCAAGATGGTAACCTAACGTTACTTTACAGTGGCGTAGGTAATCTCATACGCGCAAAATTGTTCTTCTATTTGTGGATATATTCATGCTTCTTATGAAAATATTAAACATCGTACCAACAATAAAGCAAATTTGCTTTACAGAAGCTACTATACATACCTATTTAGTTCTGAAAAGTCTCCGCCTTGTTTTTCGTTTCTTTTCTTTAATATGCAAAACTTGAAAATACACCCAAAAATTAACATGCAAATGACTCAAAATCTTCTCGTGCGTGTTTCTGATCAATGGGGTTAGCAGTCTTAAAGATCGTTTACCTCTTCGGGCGTTTTTATTTTGTAGCTGAAAGGCAATTGTAAATTATGTATAATTTAAAGACGATCCTTATTCCCCTTCACGCAAATTTGCTACCATGCAATACTGCCATGTCAAAATTATACCGTTTTCATTTTCTTCTTCTCATTTTATTATAAATAATAATGATGATAGCATGATAGAACTTTATTCAGCTGAAATATATGGTTGTTATGATTTCTATTTCCTTAGTTGTCTACAGCAGTTAAAACATACGTCTATTCTTTTACAATTTCGATTGCTTCTTTAGGATAATCAATAATGTAGCTCTTGAACCTTTCATCTAATAAGTAATAAATCAAGCCATCATGATCGAATCCTACGCAATAGGCGGCTTAAAAACATTCAAAGAAACTCGACCTAGAGTGAGAGACATGATTTTCTATGATTCTTCTGTATGTATGTGTACTGATTTGACTTGCACTAAAATTAATGATTTCGTTAAGCGGAAGAGCTACATTGGATTGTTTCAAATTTTAACTCGCTCAGTGAGCGGTTCATTATTTGATGTGTTATTTTAATGAGATTTGACTTCTGTACAAGCTTTGTCCTGGTAATTTTAAAAGTTCTAACAGTGATTTGTTAATAATTAAGTTGTATGTACAGGTACTAATTAATCTTTATTTTAAGTCTAACACAATTAATATTAATCAACCTAAATTTTATTGTATTCATTTGCTTTATATCGTCATTGTGTAATAACTCTGATGTAATTGCGCCAATTAATTTTAAATTCTCAGGATGTTCTATAAAAGCATAAAAAGTAGTTCTATTTGCTTTAAACTAAGTAGAAAAACGACAATAGAAAACGCTGGCGCTATACATAACCTATTAAAGAACTTTTTTGTGCTTCATGGGAGTTCATCACAATGCGTGTATGTTTAAAAACATTCAGGAACGTAATCAAATTCGTTCGAGTTAAGTAGGTGACTGACTTCATGCATTCTGCCCTTGGCTACGCTGGGGTTGTTGACTGACTGACTACCTGGGTAGACTGGTTAAATCTTTAAAAAGTCACGGTAGCTACCCTGAGGGCCCTTCTTCTCACGCTACATTCATCATTTCAAGCACAAGCCCATATTGTTCTGTCATTGGAACTGTTATATAAAAAAGAAGACCGGATGATTTTGTATTTATCGTAATTTTCTTTCATTTTCAAGTACGTAATTATAGAAGGGTTGTTTAATGATATATTTTAACTGAACCGTAATAAAAAGGCGTTTTTTTTGTGGCATTCTTAATCAAATAGTTTTAATTTAAATTTATTGTCTGGATTATTGTTAGATAATGGCTTGGTTTTTGTTAGGTAGTTTTAAGCAAAAATCTCCTAACATAGCAACTAATTAATTACGTTTTCTGTTCACTTGGTAAAAATCTCGAATCTTGGTATAGTAAAGAAATCACAATGCTTGGCATGCATTCAAGTTAAAAGATAAGATAAATAACCATCTTTGCATCTACAAGAAGCGTTTTGCAAACAATTACCAAACCCCTACAAATAGCTCAAAATAAGGCTAGCGGGGTGGATGAATAGGAAGATTTTGTCTTTCTTGCGATTCAAATACATCAAATATTACCTGTAGGGTATGCCCTTTAGACTAGTTAGTTAGTAACCACTAAGAAATAGAAGGTGATATATTTCTAGAGCAAAGTAATTCGAATGATCAGTTCTGTTTGACTGATAATTGGCAGTTGGTAAGAAAGTGCGGCCTGTTGATGTTGGCTGTACGAGAGCTACGTATACTATCGTTTCGCGAATGACACATATGGAAGAAGGGGGAAGAAATGGAAGCAAAGAGGTTATAGATTTTATCTTTTTCTCCTGACATTAGCCCATCCGTATCTCCTCTTTTATATAAATAAATTTTGAATTTCAGTGAGGGCAAGACATCTCATTTTGTTTGCAAAATTCTGAAGTTTTGATGATCTAACAATAAAATTTTTATAAAACGCTTTGGTACTACTTGGGCTTTGTAAATTCTTTGTTTGCTAATTATGGGCTGATTAGCTGATTGCCGTGAAATCTTGAATCTTTGGTGACGGTGTTGTTGTTTGTTGGGATAGCAATTAGCCTTGTGCCGCTGAATCTCGAGCGTTTGTATAGTTTCACCGATGTTTTTTTCAAGGAAATTGGTAGACCTCGATGAGTATAGATATAATTTCTCAGAGGTTGGACGAATGAATTCTTGAATAGTGCGAAAACTAGCGTTGTGGTGTAGATTGTAGTCAAACTGCCTTTTTCTGTAAAGAATGAAATGTTTGATGTGACTATTTGCTACATATCTTGAGGAGGTGCGGCAGGTCGATTGATGGTTTTACAGAACGAAAAGTCTGTGTGCTAGATTTACCTGGTGTGCTTCTATTACATTTTTCCATAGGACGACTTGATTGTGAATCTAAATTTTTCTTCTACTCTGCAACCGTCTTTTTCTCCGGTTTGATTTCGATATACAATGTCCAGAACTAATTTCTAATGGCTTCTGCTGCTGCCGTTAACTTTCTAGCCACATACTGTTACCCATATGGTCCTATCGTTGGCTAGAACTGTTTGATGGTTTCTGTCCTCAAGAGAGTGCTGACGAATAGTAAGTACATAATCACAGACAAGAGTGAACCTTGAGACACGTCAACTGTGATTCTTTGAACGGATACCCTGCAGTTTAGAAAACTTGAAATTTTGATTTTTTGAGAAAGACCATCTTGTAGGAAAGTCCAGAGTGCCATACCTTATCAGAAACCTTGGAGATGTCTTGAAATATAGCGCCTTGATTGAAGCTTATAGTTATATGTTCTACCACTCGGAGAATGTGGCGGGTTGTGGTCATTGATCTCATATTTGATCTGATCTGTCTCAGTAATCTCAACCAGAGTTCGCAGTAAGCTAATCGGTCGGTAACTGTGAAAATGTGTTTTGCCTTGATTCCGGAATGACCATCACGTCAGTGGTCTTCTATTGCGGTGGAAAGTAACGGAATTTTAGAATTGCACTTATGATTCCAACTAGGGAGAAAATAGCTTTCTTGAATAGTCTCTTCAGATTTTAGACGGTCCCGAATGTCTTTTTCTGTCTGACTGCTTCAATGAGTTGTTGAACTTTCTCGTATTCCTGTTCGGACTTCTCGATTGATTCTTACATATGAAAACCGTGAATGAGTGGAATGTATGTGTATTGATGTTGATGTTGGACAATTTCAATGGAGGATTGTCTTACGAGTTCAGAGGCTATAGCTTTGCCTGTGAGGTGGAAAGGGTATTCTGGTATTTAGATTGCTTAATTTCTTACCTGGATGAGTTTTTTGATCATAGCCGGTAGTAGGTTTCATTCATCAGGTACAGCTAAGGAATTTAACTCAAAAGATAAGGACTCTGATACAGGGAGGATATTTATGGCTTGTTCCAAATCGGAAGCGTTTTAAATACTTGGGATTATCTTGTGGTGATTAGCAAATGGTCATGGAAGATGCTTCAGCCATTTACCCGAGTTCGAAGGTGATTGTGGTCGGAATCCACGAAGAGTGGAATTGAATTGAAATCTATCGCTATATCTTTCTCTACTTGTTAGTCTTATTAAACTGGAAATTGCTGATATCCTCAAGTGCGCGTTTTCAAAATATTTCCTCGATTTTTGCACTTAGTGGATTTGCTGTGTGTGCGACTAAAGACGTCTAATTGAAGGTTCGAAGTTCTGTTAGTAAAATGCAGATTTTTCTTAGTTTGTTATTTTAACTCATCAAACACGTAACTGGTGATGTAACAGTTTGACCTCAAAATTCTTTCGTTATTTTGGGAATCTTCTCTCGAGTAGACTACTATTTACAAGGCACCTTCTTCGAAGGAAGGCGGAAATGTCGAGATCTGCTTACTCAGACTGATTCTAAGAAAGTTTAATTGGCCTTCATAAAGCTAACGCTTTTAAAGCACCAAAGAGAGTTAGACGTATTCCTTGCAATAGCGGCATGGGCTTTTGTTCAATTCAAAGAATTGGAAAGCAGCAATGTGTTTCCTAGCCAATTTGCTGCCCAATCAGATTTGAATTAACATAGGCATTCATTTGTTTCTAGATGTTTTCTGACAGTATTTTTTATCGATTTCAACACACTAATTCCTATACATTCTGAATCATACCCACGAGTGTAGGTTATGGTCATATTTAGATTTTAATTTTTTAAATATTGTTCATGACTTGACAGAATAAAGAAATCTGCATTCGCAGTGATAAAATTCCATTATCTTTAGCAATCGCTAAATATACACGTTTATAGAAATGTGGCTTTGGTCAGTTACTCTATCTCGATGTAATCGAACAGCGGGGTGTGAAATCGGTGATCATTTGTTAGCATGCGAACCATGTTTACTGTTAAATTCCATTTAACTGCTATTTGCAAACATGAGATTTTTGTTAGATAATTTTCTTAACAGAAAACACATGTAAACGCTCGAAGCCGTTGCACTTGGACACATGAATGAATTTTGGCCCTGGTAGATCGTTAAATAGCCTTGTAGTATTTATTCATGAGAGGTTATTAAATTAAAATAACAATAGTGAATGCGGCAATACATAAAGCACTATGATATATCGCTTATTATATTTGGTTTCCTTGTTGGGTATCTCAATGGTAGATCTAAGCATGTATTATTGTATACTACGAGTACATAGTTATACATTGCATTCCTCTCTGCGCTTTTTATTTTTATAAAAAAACTGCTGAAAATATTATTTTATATAATGTAATGATGAAGCAAAGTATGACATTTATTAGTTTGAAGCAAAATACTAAAAACGTAAACAATCTTTAGGGACTCGTTATACAGAAGTTCAGGGACACCGGAAAGTCTGGTCTGGTTTCCTTTTTGAGACTGATGTAAGAACTGTAAGGAAACGAGATCCTGACCCTGGTTCCGTTTCCTATTCTCGAATATCTTTTGAATGAATGAATGGGTTTCGCAGTTTGTACACGTGCATGAATGAAATGCGAGGAGATTATGTCATTCAGACACCACCCCTTTTTCGTGTAGGTGTTACAATAAAATAAAATATTGCTATATGTTTATTGTACTTAAGTAGCAATAAAATTCATATTTTATTTATATTTTGCAATTATTAAGATTAAATGCAAATTTTAATTTATTATAAAGGTTTTACACTGCATTTTATCTTATATAGTGCGACTTGTTATTTTCAATTATTTATGTATTTCCGGATGCGTGGTAGGTTATCGCAGATGAGACCATTGTATAATGATAAAAAGGTCACGGAAATCTCTCGCTATTCTTTTAATTCAATTTATATACCGAAAATTGACTTCCTTGTTTATGTCTTCCTTTCTATAATCCTTTACTTTCGTTGCGATACGCTTCAAAGTAAATTTACAGGTTTGGGATTAATTCATGATTGTATGCCGGAAATGGGGTGTGTAGAGATTAGATACATTTTTTGGTTACAAAAATGCTAAATATCTTTCTGTGTGTGAAATTAGATATAATGAGAATTGCGAATTGAAATCTTACCTTAAAAAGGTGAAAACATTAAGAGAATTTTCCAACACCTTGCTGCTTTCTCATAATTGTTTTAAAAACGAAATTTAAATTAAGATTGTAGTAAAAGTTAAATTCAACCTAAGACAAATATATGGAAAATTGGCTTTTTGGGCTAATAACGAACTTCTAAGTGAAATTTATTTTTGTTGCGTATAGAAGTACAGTCATCCACAAAAGTAATGTCTCAATTACAGATAAATAAATAGAGATACTGACTTTAATTGGGAAATATTCTGATATATGGGAACGGAAACTTCTGTATTAACCAAAGAATACTAGAAATATCTGATTAGCAAGATAGCTTTATAAACGTGCTTTTACTCATAGAGATCGAGACATTATTTTTGTGGATGACTGTACGGCAAACCTTGCATGAGAATACTATAAGACCATTCTTATTTTGGTACTGACTCGAGGTTTTTTTCCTGAATAAAAACAGGAAGATGTTATGGTAAACAAATCTTTACTTTTCTTGAATATACAAATACAACAAAACCTGTATCAGAATATTTGGGAAAAACTGAAAACACGCACTTAGGAGTTTTGTATCATAAAATTAATAAAAATTGTAAGCAAACTGAGAACTCAAGAGATTCTAAGTTTGACACCGTGTTTATTCATCTTAATAAATAAAATTGTGAAGGAATCATCAACAAAAGAATATACATATAAATACATGTACGGTGCCAAATGGTAGATTTTGAAGAGAGGAATTAGTTGATACAATTTTACTGGCATTCAGATAATAATTGCTAACCAATAAATCACATACATATGGTCTGAATTTATAATTTCTCACTAAGACTTTCTGTTTGTTATTGCAATTCTTGTGCAATCTTCTGCTACTTCTACTCATTTCTGTTTTGCAAGAATCATTATCGGGTTATACAGAAGCAACTTATTCGCTGCTCGATTTAATTCTATCTAAGTTCTTGTTATGACATTATTGACGACATAGATAATCAATTTGAAATTTAATCTTGTCATAAAATGTACACTGAAATTAATTACGGTCGATTTTAACGATATTAAATTTTTTACATTATAATATTATAAAATGATATTTTCATAAAACGACATATTAATCCTTATACTTGACTACTTATTACTTCTTATTACCTATTTTTATAAAAATCAGTTTTAAGTATTGACGTGATGTTGATGGATTCAACACCACATATAGAGAGACAGTTGTGGATTGTTTATAAATGACAAATTTAACATAACTGGTATCGAGTTCATTGGTGACGACAATTTTGAATGGGTCTAAACTTGAACTTGTGACGACGGTGACGACGAATTTTCGTCTCCATCTCTTTCGACCTAGAGTCTTCGCACCTGTTCAACAGCAGGACATTGACCAGCCATTATCATACGCAACCCGTCTTTCCAGTTTCTATTTCACTGCATTTTGCTGCTCGGAGCCAATTCTTCCTCTACCCTCTACCGGATCTTATGAATACATCATTTACTTTTTTCTTTATTAATGTCTAGTGATTCAATTAATTAATTTATTTACTTAATATCGAACCAATATGGTCTATCCAACTTCTAATCCACTTTCTTTATATGGAGTGATGGATATTGAGAACGAAACAAACAGACAGTAAAAGATTTTTTTCTATTTATAAATGATTTTCTCATTGATATTCTAAAAATAGTAAAGATTAATGGAGAGACTAGTTTATTTGAAATCTAAAACTGAATTTAAATATTTTTGTTTGTTTTAACAAAACAAGAACTTCGAGTATATAAATCATTCAATTTTGATATTGTCAAATTTTTGTTCGCATCCTTTTTTACATATTCATTAGTATTGTTACTTGATGGTTATAAAAAATTCTTTCGTGTTCTTCAGTAATAAATTCAGCATCAAATTGTGGGTGTCAATTAAAAAAGAACAATGTAATCATGTGAAACACAAGAACTTTTAGGATAAGATGCAGTCAAAACATAGATGGTAGATAGGAAAAATGTCGAGTTAGCTGTAAGATATCGACTTTTCAGTTAGAAATCAGCAGTCTGCATCAGTTTTTTAGTTTTACTAACTACCCTCCGCGGGTACTATTTGACAGTGATTGAAGGTGTTGTCAACCTTCCATAATAAAAATGTCTGTAGCAGTATTTCATATCCACTTAATGTTTAAATTCTAAAATAGAATCGAAATCGAAAAGCTTTAAAACGGAATTTGTTATAATTTATAACTTTAATTTCTAAAATCTAAATAAAAGATTCAGTTCTAGATTACACAAGTTAACCTTGCATCATGAAATATCTTCTACGTTTTATTTTAGTTAATTAATGAATCCTGTTTTTGGATATCTTAAATTAAGAGACTTTGTAAGTCAGAACCGTATCAAGCATTCCTTATCAGAACTTTGGATCGCAATGTTTCCTGGTTTCTTTATAATTATAAGAATCTACAAAAAATTAGGTTTCCTATTAGCTCATGAGAATCTGTTTGTACAGATCTCATTGAGAATTTCTGTATTCTCATTTTAATATGATTAAGAGATATTTCCGAATCTTAACTATTGTCGGTAGCTTTACACTCACTATTCGGTTGAAATTCTACAAATTGAAATCGTGAGTTACATATCAGTAACTTCTTTTGAAAACAAAATTTACAATTCCGAGACTTATAATGCTCACGGTGGCTGTACTGACAATGTATCTACCGACATGAGTCAAAAACACCACACTGTAATAATATGAAGGCAGTTGCCAACAGGAGTATAGTCCTAGGCTACTGGTTGTTAATTTAGATCAAATTTTTTTTCTTCACATGATCTCAGATGTAATATAGGTGGAGGTTACAAACCTTCAAGATTCAAAATGAACAGCTTTGAAACATCATTTAGATAGTACAAAATGAGACCTGGACATCTCTCTGACAATCTTCTTGGTAGAGTAGGAACAATTTCAGAAAAGCGTAGCGACTAATGTAAAAGCAATGAGCTGCTGTGCTATTCTGAAACTGTTCCTACTCTACATACATAAATAATTTTCTAGTATTTGTTGTTGTTGTAAATTAAGAAATACTTGCCGTCCATACTAGAAAAATAAAAAATAAATATGACAGACTCGTCTAGAGTGGATACAAGATTGTCAAATTAAATGAGAAATCTCAAATATATAAATTTGAAGATCATGAAGTCTTCTGTGTTTTATATTTCACACCCTGTATCTTCCAAACAAATCGACAGAATTTAAAAATTCAAACGGGGCAATATGGAGAATCGAAAGGCCTTTCTAATGATGTGCCACTTGAATCTCCTTCCCATTAGAACTCTTTGAAGTGACGCCCTACTTCTAGGGATTGAAGTTTAGGGTTCGAATTGTACATAAAAAATGTCTTCCTTCTTTACTAATACAAATCCACATATTTTTGCGTTTTTTCGAAAAACCATTTTTGTGGGAGTTATTCAGTCTGTTTTGTTTTCATTGGGCCACCCTATATATCCACACATACATTGCTACCTTAATGCATTAGTAAATCTTATTAATGATTTAAATTATTGATTAAAGTTTAAAAAACCATTTACTTTGGATCAACCTGGTTTCGTGTATGTATGGTGGCGCCAAATGAATTTCATGAAATACAGTGGGGTCCATTTAAATGAAATAATGGATATAAAAAAATCGGCAAGTTTTCAAAAATCATTGGGACATGCCAAGCAATTTTAATAAACATACATCTTTTAAACAGATGATTTTCATTTTTCCGTGGTTCTTGATAGAGTTAGAAGTTCTGTTTCTGGTAACATCAAAGTTGTCGTAGGTTGCATTAGAAAAAGATCGAGAAAAAGCTTTCTAAATGTTTCCGTTTAGGTCATTTAGGTACTACTTTAAAGTAACAAAAGAAAAATAAGTAACAATTAATTTTTATTGAAAAATGAACATTTAGAGCGCTTCTTCTCGATTTTTTCTAATGCAACCTCTGACAACTTTAATGTTCCTATACAGAGAACTTCTACAAAAAACCATGGAAAAATGCGACGTTTTCAGTTACAAAAAATCGATGACGTTACTACTTTTTTTAACGTGACTGAAAAATGAAAAATGTCAGTTCAACATCACTATAAATGTCCCAGCGATCTTTGAAAAAATTACTATTACCAATTTTATATCTATTATTCCATTTAAATGAACTGCACTGTATAGTCACCAACCATAAACTGAGTAAATTTGAAAAAGTTTGAAATAATGGTTTGCTGATCAAAAGCGCCATGCAAAAACATAATATAGATCGCATTCACTTTTGTTTGAAAACGGACCGGGCTGCGCCCCCCATTACTCATTCTAAAAGAGTCAACTACGAGTACATGTTGGATTGAGCCAGCTACTAGGGCTACCTCCGGTGGACCAAGGTCGAGCTTTGCCCTCCACTAATTTTCTTAAGAAAACTAAATACGAACACAGAGGTCTGCATCCTCCAACAGGTCTACGGCGGTCCAAGGTAGGTTTTTGCTTTATCTCGCTTGATTCTACGGAAGAATGGAACGGCACCAAAATCTGAGTTTGTTTTAGGGCACTAAGTTATGAAGTCGGCCCTGAGGAGAAGTAAACGAGCATATGAGAGTTTTTAAGATTTAAATCTTAAGAGTTGTTAGATAGAGAATGTATTTACTTACTCATGCAAGTATTTATTTTTCTTTTTTTTGTAATCCTTTTTTAATTAGGTTCCCTGAAAAAGACGATCTCCAAAATACTGAACAAGAGCAATTTTGCTACATGATAAAAAACTGGGTAGGATAGAGGAAGACTGACTCCAATCTTTTGTGGTGGTTGCTTAACTGAAACTTCTACATTGTTTAGTGGGAAACCGGACGATACTTCCAAACGAAATAGTATTTCTATATTTCCATGTTGGGGGGCGAGTAAAGTGAAGATAATTGTTAATTTTGATGAAATATGTAGGAAAAAAGAACTGATAGGACTAACTCAATTAATATTTTAGATCAGCAGATTAGTGTGCAGTATTATTAAGAGCTAGCTTTTATTTTCGAGAAATCCTAGTTTACTCAAAAACGACATATCAGATAAATCTTGAGCAACTCTGTTTTTTTTTAATGGAATATAGAATGATCTGTTTTTCCCGGATTTATACATTTTGGCATGAAAGCATCTTATCCACTCCTAACAATGATAATTTACACAGAAAATTCCATTCTGATATTGCGCGATGTTTTCGAGACATGAAAAGATGGTTTTGCAAACAGAAAAGAAATTCCAAGCGGGAGAAGAGAAGCTTGACATCCTGAATCGTGGAAACAATACATTTCAGACCATAATGTTATGTAGGAAACCAGGCTGAATTTCGACTGAGGAGTTTCCTGGACGAACACCCATTGATCTCGGAGACACCCTGTATAATAGCAGTTTCCATGTAATTATTTACCTTAACGTCTTAGTACTTTATTCAAAGATTTTTGTTTAGTTTATTATTAGAAATTCCCTTTAGTCTCTAGTTTAAAAATGTACTATATCGTACATAAAATAATGCACACAGGAAATGATTTTGCAGGAAAGTGTTTGATAAACCTTCTGCAATCCTGTCCTACCTCAAAAATTAGAATGTTCAATTTTTAAAATTGAAATTAACTTTTGCAATTGATCATTTATTATAATATATTATACCTAAAGCAAGATCAGAAGTGTTACTTACAAATACAGTAATCGACAATTTCGACCGTGAAGGAATGCATCCAATTTATCAGATAATATCCGTATCTGAGAACAGTGAACTTATTCTTTTGTTATTTCCGCACGTAGTTTTAGCGCCCAATTATACTCTTTCTGGCAACTATATACCGCTAAACCGTTTATTTCCAATATATTAATTTTTTTTTCTCTTCTTAATCTTTAATCATTTACTGTGTGAACGAAAATAAAGCATCCGTTAATAGGAAATAAAAAAAAGACGTTACAGATCCCGCCACACACAAATAATCTGTAAGAAATAGCCAACGGCCCTTTCTTTTATAAATAATAGCTCTAATAATGTGCTCAAATTATTTAAGTGTTATTTTTGGCCCGAGGGACGCGTGTCGAATGAGCAGTAATCGATTATATTGTTGCTATCTTCGCTAGTCAAATTTGCATCTTATTTTATTTCGTATTATTAGCCCGAGGTACCTTTCTCCAAAATCACACACGTTAAATATTATTCCTTTGCTCGTTTTGGAAGTTATGCTTACTAGAAGGATTTTATTACACGTGCCCGATGGAAATCGACTGTTTCGATTGGCTCATTACCGAAGAGCTTAAGGGCAGTTTCGCTCGGTTAAGTCCTGCTACTTGGCTTTATCTTTTAGCTACTACTTGCACTACCTGCTTTGTTATGTATTGTTTCTTGCTTATGGGTATAATAAATTTTAACTTGTCCTCTCTGTTGATTTGTTAATGATATTCGTTAACTTTTTTATAAATGTTAACAAAAAAGGAATTTATTTATTAATTATTTTTGCAGTTATTAATCACATTTTTTTAGTAACAAGTGTAATTTTGAAAAATTGCTAGTTTCAAGATTGAATCCCGAGTTAACGGTGTAGTGAACAGGTGGAATATGCTAAAATTAATATTTACATTCTGTCAGCAAAGCAGCTTTACAACTTGAGGATGCAAAAAAGAAATTTAAATAAATTATAATGTATTCTTAAATATTACAGAACAAAAAGTTATAAATAACAGGATGCGTTTTCTCTTCTATTTTACTTTACAGGATAATTTGACATCCTCTGAGTATTTTGATGTCGACAAAAGTCCAATTAATATTATTATTTTCTTTAGAATTAAACTACAATCTGCTAGTTAAAGAATAGATAAGCAATTCATTTTCTATTATAGGTATCTTGTACTGTATTCTTCATTTTATGTTCACTATTTTTACGATATTGTTAAACTATCAAATTCAATTCAGAAACTGTATTGGTGCTTTAAGTTCATTTCTTAGAATTCATGTTGTTTGCGTTACGTTCTTCATATTTGTTTTTTTTTCGATCCATCTCTGTTAAAAGTTACCTTCAACAATGCTCTTCGCATGTGCTGCTACTCAGATTGTAATTTGCCATCTGTTTTTGCCACAAGCTCTGATGGTTTAGTTTCACTTGAAATTACTTCTGAAGCAAGTTGTTCTAATATTTGTACTGCAATTATTGTGGTTCACTTTATTTCTGTTTTCTGTAGCTTATCTTAGCTTAACGGATTGCCATCTGTCATGTTATACTCATATTATGTGTTTAGTGCTATAACACTTTCTTTGTTAATTTTTCATCCGGTATAATTTCTCCTTTCTGTTTGACTTGTTTCGTATTATTTTTTTAGGTTGCAAGGCATGTGCTGTAAGATATCGGCACTTGTGATTGTGTTAACTGTTACGGCACTCTCATCAAAAAAAAAGAAAAAGCTAGATAATAGAAAAAAGGAAATAACAGGGAGAAAAAGAACACTCGATAGTATTTCAAAAGTCTTAGATGAATGTCGGCATTGCTTTCTGAGTTTGTCTTCTTTGAGTTAATTGTGTTAATAGTTAGATTTTACTTATTAGATCCGATATTTTTAGCTTAATGCAATCATACTGTTCCATACATTTGGTCTTATTTTCTCTTCTTTCGAATATATTCTGACGCAATTTTTATTTAGTCACCTATGAAAGATCTAGATCAGTCGTTTTGCACATTGATAGTCTTATTTTCCCGTAATTTATGTGTGAGTGGATACTAATTAAAAAAGTTCAGTAGTATCCAACCGTAAAGTCAAAATCAAGGATTATACTGTTGAATAGTCTAACTTGAATTTTTTGACAACAAATGCTAACTTGTTTATTGTTGGTTAAGATCTCTTACAGATTAGAAACTACTTAGAAACTGCTTAGAAGTATTAACTGTCTCCAACTCGGTCAATTCTGGCAAAACTGAACATGTTGATTTGACAAAACCCCATGCAACCTTTCCAAGAAAGTACAATAAACCTTGCTGCTTCTTTATGAGTTCGATGTTACTTGATTCTGTCTCAGATTTACGCTGAGTTCTTACACTTACTTAAGTAACAGATTGTTTGAGAAAAAAATTCGATGCGTTCTGTTCAGAACACGGTATGGTTTCCATCGTCTTTTACTAGCCGATAACCGTGGCACGAACCAAAAGGATGGTGGATTCATATTTGTCTAAACTGTAAAATACTGAATCGGTATATCCATGTCAAACCCAGAAGCTGGTTGTATTGAAAAACCTTAATAAGACTTTGACAAATCATAGAAACAGTTGAGTCACAACAAGCCAAACCAAATCTAATAAATATGAATGGAAATTTATCTAGAGCACCTCTATCAGCGAACTTCGAAAGGAGTTGTTACTGAATTTGCGAAATCTGTCTGTCCGCTTTATTTTTAAATTTTAAAATTTTGACTTCAGATTTTGATTCTGCACCAAAAACTAAAGACGTGGTGTCTTCGTTTTTTGATATCTCTTCGGGAACATGGTCAAAATGGCCGCCGAAAGAACAAAACAAATCTGGCATTCCCAGATGTTTAGTTTTGTAATGAAAATATCTAACATGTTATTTTTGGAAGCTTTTAATTTTACTCTCTAAGAAAACAGATGATAGTAATAGAAAACAAGTAGGGACTATATGAGATATTCAGCAGAATGTCGTAATTCAATTTACTTCAAACCATCAAAAATAATGCCAGATGGTGTCGTTTGCTTCCCTTACAATAAATTGCTGACTTAACTCTTTCGGTAAGAGTATTAAATAATACCGTTTGTTATTTCTTTTATTGGCTTTTTGATCGGAGAGATAATCCTACAAAAATCCTCCCATGATCACAGACGTTCTTGGCTGCTAATCATGAGATTTATTCTGCACACGGTCTCGTCTTTGTAGAACCATTTCCAACCTACTAAGTTTCTTATTTAGAACAAACAGTAATTCCCAAGTTGACTATGACTGACGGCTGGGATGGTGTGTGATTTGGCTAGTATCTATGATAAGCTGAAACATTCAAATTACATTTAAAAAAGCCAGAGAATGCAGTTTCTAAAAGTTTTGATTTCTTAATTGGGGTTGCCATTCCTTGATCTTGTTCTAGTTTGTAAGTATCACCCGTCAACGAAATAATGATTTATTACAACTGCAGTACTTTCGTACTTTCTTTATGACAGATTTTGGAATTTGTACTACTATGTAACTTGTGGCAAGATTATGAAGTAATTTTATAATGTAAGTTCTTCTTTAAAGCTAAGTGAAAGCAATTAACTGATCGTCAATCAAAACCTACTACTATTTGGTTCAAGTTTTTCTTTCTTTTAATGAGGCCTAAAAGTTCAGAAGACCTTGGCACAGTTAACATTGCGTTGTGCTCTTTAAATTACATGCTAGTATGGTATACTGTCTTCTCGCATGTCTGGACATGATCATCCCATAGAAAGACTCCACAGTCCACAGATTTTTGTATTCGTTTGCGGTAAATTTTTTTAGATCTGTGTTTTCAAGACGATGCACTTTTTGTCAGTTTTTTTATCACGTTCCGTTTTTTCTTTTCTGACTTGGAAGATTTAGTTCTTGTTGGGTGGAGAAACTGAATTCCAAGTGTGTCAAGTGATAGGGTGTGAAGGTTGTTGTCCGCTATTGGGATTAAATGGGGAATAAGCTATTCTTCTATTTCCACATTGAAGTTGATTCAGTTTTTTCTCTATTTTATCTCTTTGTGGCTACCTATAATGATAATAATGAAATATAGCCAGAGTAGACTATATTTGGGCACTGGCAGGAAGTCGGGAAGTTTTAAAATAAACTGTCGTATCTGATAGGATTAAGTTTTGTGTCTAGAAGGTAAAGATCCACAACTGTCGATTGTCGTTCACAGATTTTACTGCTACTGGGATATTTTAAGAAGACAGACAATTTATTCCAAAACTTAATGTTTGCGCCAGCCGCCAAATCTAGAGACTTTTTTTTGGCCACACAAGCAGCTTTCTTTAAAAGGGGAGGCCATTTAGTCAGTTTTTCAATTTTTTTTAAATTTTGATGGTAGGTCTGTTCTTAATTAGAAATATTAATTTTTGAAGGCACAAGATAGCAAACAAAAGCAATACCTTTTCTATTATATTTCACTGGTTATGTATGGGCACTCTTCCAGAAATAAATGCAAAAGTAAAGCAACATCAAAGACTGTAGGAAGAACCAATATGTATATGGTTTCTATTTCAGAATGGCTGTTTGTGAAATACATGTCATGACAGATATACCTTTTGCAAATGACTGTGGTAATTGAGGAATAACGAATAAGTGTGACACCTACATGTAACATGGCAGAATTCGTACAAAAACGAAAATGTTTCAAAGTTTAAATCAGAAACTTAGATTTGGAACGGATCTATCTAAAGACCCCCCACGAAACTGTTTTAGTTTTTCAATTAATGCGCATACGTTTGAAACACCGTATACGGTAATACATTTCCTGTTTGAACTGCAAATACTTTGTTGCAAGTTTTTACAGTTTTAGCCACTTGTTATTGGTAAGCTTAATGGAATGTACTACATGAATTAATGAAAAGCAAAAATGTACAAAAACACTTTTCAAATTTAAAATTATGGCATAAAATTGGTTTGAAATATCATTTTACGCTTACAAAGTGGTTTTCTAAAGAAATTTCTCAATTTTTTGCCTGACTTCGTTCAAGCCTAAACATTCTCAGCAAACATTGTAAACATTTAGAAAACAACATTCAGCAAACAAGATATGTTATGTTTAATATTTTTTTAGTTTCTACGCGACATTTAACATAATCTAATACTATGTAAAGGTTGCTTGCAATTAGAAACATACAAACATAATTAACTTCACATTAAGCACATTAAACCCCAATTAAATTTTAATCTTAACTCAATTTCACGCCCTAATTAACAAAGTTACTATCGAGAGAGCCTAGTATGATGCATGCAAACTATAAATTAAAAAACAAGTCTACTGTTATTATTATTTACTTAACCAGGAAGATTGTTGTGTATTACGTGAATTTAATCGCTTTTCAATGGAATGTTATGTATGTTCTGCGGAAGTACAGTATATTTAGCATAAACGTAGTGGCATCCCTGTTACGGACTTGTCAACGCCGGGTATCTTGCAGGAAGCAGATAAAAACATTCTGCTTCATGTTACGACAAGCTTGAGTTAGATAACCGTAATAATTTTAATGAATGACCAATAATCAGCTTGTTATGAAATGCAAATGGCACATATTTATTAATTTTACGCTTGTTTTAATATCAGCAATAACATGCTTTAATGAACGAACCTTGCTTTTATTGATTAAGAACTATTTTGAGTGACACATAGTCATTTATAAAGTATACATGCTGTAGTCGAGAACAGTTTTCTCAAGTTTTAGGATTTTAATTAAATAGCTAACGTACTTAACTTAATAATTAATTAAATAAGTAAATATTGGGGATAATGAGATAAATATTGTAACATTTCAATCTTTATTAACCGCAATCTTTATAATGACACGCTTATTCTAAATAATTATAATAATATAAATACAAATACAAATTGAAATTAGAAAACAAAACACTTATACTCTTTAAATCTGTATCAAATCAAGAATTGATTACAGGAGTGAAAACAGCAACGTTTTAGAACTCTTTCATCTTGAGAATGTAATTACATACCAGGAAAATCTGTATATAAACGGTTCACTTAGTTTTTTGTCCTCACCGATGTGTAATAAATTATCCTCATAATAAATAGATTAGGGTTAGTCAGTATGAAGAAATAAATGGAATATTAATAGGTGTGGATGATGATGTTAGTCCAGCTGTGATGTAATCAAATGTACACTGTACACACGTCAAACGATGTTTAAAATCAGATTTGTTACTTTAGCTTAATATTTGTATGTTAACTCTGGGTAGCTAGCTGCTCCCATTTTAATCTCAATTTGTTAAGTGTGGAAGATAGATTGAGATTCTCTACAGACTATTTAAACAGAAATATACTTAACGTTTGTTATGCATGAAATACATAGTTTAGTTCTGCCACTCGGCAAAATCTATAATTTATCGAGTTTTGAAATATTTGTTCTGATATGGTTTAGAATGAAATAATATTTTAGACTGTAATTTGCTACATCTTCTACTAGCATCGTTAATGATTGGTCATGGTTTTGATTTCGTTCTTGGAAATAAATTATGGATGATAGCTACTTGGGGATTAGTTCGTTAACCTTTAAGAGAAAGGTTCGATATGTTACATATTGTATAGTCCAAGTCAGAAATAACAAGAGAAAGAGTGAATAAAAAAATAGACAATAATAGACTATTTGGATACTAATGCCCAGAGCACATCCTGTAATATCGAGAAACGAAGTACAAATGTAATATTAGAATTTCATGTGTTTGTATGAGCTAATGATTACCTTGTAAATAGCAAATACATTTGTGTTTAAGTGACCTCATCCCATGATAGTTGCATCAACCTACAGGTGTGTTCTATATTTGAATCATGACCAACAAATGGATAATTTTGTAGAAATATATAGTTAAAGAACTGAACATCCAACATCCAAAGAGTATATTTTTTTCCTCTTTAAGAATTTTCTATACTAAGTCTAAACCGATATTTTTGAATCACTCTAGTGGTTTGGTCAAACACTCTACTCCTAATTTTTGGAAACATTTCTGACGTTGATCTAAAAGTTCCACCAAAGAACGAACTTATTGGAGTACTGTTTCTGATTGGTGTTTGATGACCATAAGAAGTTGAATTCTGTTTTCTGAACGGAATCTAATCAAACTGAAGGTAAATAGTTTTTGGGCTTCGAAAATCTTAACCCGGACTTCATATAAATCATTAGCTGTGGAAAGGCGTAGCAAGACAAAAAATTTGTGCTTGTTTTGAAGCAGTCGCTTTAAGGCAAAGAACTGGTATAAAATCCAAAATTACGTTCGAATAGATAGATATTCAGATAATTTGCTTTAATCTAAGATATTATTTCTATTAAGCTCTACTATACTAGATTACCTAATCTTTCATCGAGAACTATAAACAAATAGAATTTGTGTCATCCTTATACTGCACTTACCTTCAATCTCACAATAGTGTAAGATTATCAGCTTTCACCTACTTGGTACTCCTTTCATTAAGACGCTTTAATTCTAGTCTTTCGGGAAATAGATTTATTCAAGTACAAGAAAATTACTGCTGTAATCCTTTCAAAGTTGTGATCAAAGTTAGGTGGAGGATACGGCCGAACATTCGGGCAAAATCCCGAAGGGCCGCTGCATTATTCTAATTTACGGTCCTCACAAAAATATTTAAAATAATGTGCTTTTACTTTAAAAGTAAATCTCAAGTTGCGCATACAAGTTATTTTATGGGGAAGTACCTACAGCCAAACCTTTTGTCAGAGCATTTGTATCGGACCGTAATAAAATTTTACAACTTTATCCAGGGGGTGCAATATGCAAGGAGATTACACTGGATTTTCTTCAAAAATGAAAACACAAAATCCTAACTACATTCATATATGATGTCATAGCCATATTTTGAACCTTGTACTCTGTGATCTCATGAAGGCGCATATCAAAGCAGCACCTCTTTTTACGTTGTTAAATTTCGTTGCGATTTTTTTCCAAGATTCTTATCAGAGAATGGAAGTTTTGACTTCAACTTCGAAAAATCTAAAACGTAAAAGGTTACAAACACGCTGGTGGACGAAAGAGGCAGTATTGAACAAAATTTTTGGGGAATTTAAGAACCCGGAATCGGCTTTGTACGTAGATGTTATCGGTACTCTGCAAACAATTGAAGATAATACAAAAATCAGTTCCGATACCCGATTTGCTGCCAGAAATTACAAGGAGGCGTTGTTGAAATACAAAACTGTAATCACATCTCAAATATTTTTAAAAATATTCACAATAACGTGTCCCCTATCAAGATACATGCGGACTAAAGGCCTGGAGATCTACTTAGATGTAATGCCATGGTGCAAACTGCTGTTCAGCAACTGCACTCAATAGAGCGTGATATGTCTTGCATCCAAGATGCAACAAAAAGATTTACACTGTGGTCTAATGGTGAACGAGATTTGTGAGAACACATTGGTATGGAAATCGAAGATTTTCCTGAAGTTCTTCGTAGGTTAGTAAAAATTTTTTTGATGAAAAGTCTAAAGATACGCAGCCAAAGTCGGAACAAGAAAAGTTCAGAATAGCACCATATAACGTCGAATATTTTAAGGAAATTAACAACAACTGACTCCCTGAAAACTGTATGGATTTCCTATCGGGATTAATTGTTTAAATGTAATGCCAATGCGACGCTTGCAACTCTTAGGAACTTAAAAACTGGGAGAAGATAAAACTAAACACTGAAGATTCGTACAAAACTGATTATAATCTCAATTCTGACTTAGATTCTGACGACTATGACCAAAAACCAAGAAAAGCCAAGGCTTTGTAGAAGTTGCCAAAACTGCACCATATGTTGCTATGTGACGATTTTAAAATATAATCTGTTTCAAGGAGCATATTCTGCGTTGCCCACGGCTTATCAGTGCCTCCTGATCCTTCCTGTATCCCAAGTTATTTGTGAAAGATCTCTCTTCATTTTAAAGTATGAATGAAAAAAATATGCTGCTATGAAGTTTCTCATGTATTTGTTCTTTTCCCAGTTGCTCCCCTCTCTAATTACCTAAATTCAATAAAAACTTGTAGATGAGCTGTGAGGTATTTTTAAATTTCATTACTGGAGTCACTTAAACCAAGGGACGACGCCGACGGGCCGGTTACTCGTAGTTTCCCTTACCCCATCCGTCCCTGGTTTAACTACACTCCAAAAATTGTAGCATCAAGGAAATTACGTGTAAACGCGATTTCGTTTTTATGTGAGGTAATTGAATTGATCACTTGACATTATAAAGTCACTAATTTTCTTCTTCTTGGAATAGCTCGTCCTCGGCAGGACATTAGACAACTTTCCTCATATAGTCAAGTTGTACATGATTATGAGATATCCTAGTATACTCTGAACCACCAGGGGGTTTCCAAGACGCTTTTATTTAGGGAGAATTTCTTGGACACATCCCCGAACAGAATTGACCAAACTGGCACGTATAACGACAGCTCGAATATCAAAACTAAATTGTCTGTTTCAAAGTTATTTTGCCTTTATACAAGCCAATTTGGCCCTGTGGGCAAACTTCCTCAGCCTTGCCTTAGTGTTTATCATTGTCTTTTATGAGAGAAATGCCCATAAAAATTTGGTATAAATTTTGACCTACTGAACTGAATTCAGAGCCCTTGGTAACTGTAACTAAGTCATAGTTACTCTCGTGGATTTATATACAAAATACTAATGGATTTCAGAATCACCAGCTCGAATTATAACTCGACGGATACTAATTAAAGGGAATATAATTACTAATTTTAAATAAATAGCGGTTAATCACAACTAGTATATTCATCAGAGAGGTAAACAAGACTTTGTAGGTGTAAAATTTGCAATTAAATGTATAACAATACCCATATTAGCCTTTCCTACGTATTGTTATAAAATAATGACTTGAAATTCTGAGAAGTGAAAGTTTAGATAAGAATTGCAAAAAATTATTATCATCATCAAGGCTTACTACACAAAAACTAATTGATCATCATAACAACAAAAACTTTTTATCAACTCAGTTTTACTTAAGTTGTTATGATAGCCGATTTAGTATGTAGGTGTTATACTGCTACATGAACGGATATTAATTGTATGTCAGATTTCAACCTACATTATTACGCACGGTATTCAATTGAGTGACCAAACTTTAAACAGACAATACAATAATATGAATTTATAATTGTTCATCAGTTTGAATAAACTACAATTATTGATGTTTTCCTGTTTTTTTATAACAATAACTGTCCAAATAAATACTTGAGACAGAGTATAAAAATAGAAAATATACCATAACGGAAACGTGTTGTAATAATTTGCTAATGTATCCTCAAGATCCTCCTTCGCACGGATGTTTAATTATCATCCTTATTGAAATTTATAAATCTAGCCATACCCAAAAATACCATACATATTTTACCCAATAGAACCTACGTCGATGTAGTAATCTTCTCAGCTTCCGGTTCGAAGTGAACATCACCGGAAGAATCAGTATCTCGCCTCCGACGACAGTTGCCCGCCCTCTCTTCGTCTTCTTGTTGACCCACATTTTAGAAAAAGTATTATATTGCACATTAAGTGACTGTCGTTAGTTTTTTACTTTCCTAGTTTTTTGACGTTTGATTTATTTTTAAAAACTTCATTATAAAAGTCTCTTAATATAGATTTATATTTTTTAAAACAAGTGTGAACGTAGGAAGAAAAAAACAATCTCAAATTACACGTGACATATATTATAGTGAAAATATGGACTCAGGTGTGCTTTTATGTGTCAACAATTTTATCATCTACATTTTCTCATTAACTAGCAGAAATATTTCTTTGGACACAATAAAAACCAGGCGATTATAATAAAATATCGTCGGATCTTTTAATCTTTTGCAAACTCCTGTACAATTTTTTCAAGTTTGTAAAATGTGAGTATAAGATTCTTGCAACAATAGCCAATATTGTGCAATCGTGCCTACTTTGTTCTTGAAGAGTTATTTATTCACAAAGTTGTCAATGTGGGTTTAAATCTCACGATATTTAACAACCTATTCGATGAGAATTTTACCATTTCTCAATATACATAATACATGAATACCAAAGAACAATAAAGAAGATACAGGAGACTACACCTCCTAGAACGCAGTACATGCCTATGTTTGTCATCGAAACATTTATTATTTTCAATTGCAAAATCGAACAACATTTAAATATTTTATTAATATCGATCGTCCATAATCGATAGGTAAGTTGAAAGTCTGATAGAAAAGGAAACATTCACCATATTGATGGCACGTAAATATGTAATAATTTTATTACTGCTGGAACTTATCGGAAACCATAGACGTTGTAAATAATTTATAGGTAAGTAAATGATTAAGAGATTAAATTTGCATAAAGTAAATGTCTTAAAGCGCCTATCTGGTTGTTGCTATAGAAAGCTTCCGAGGGTATTAAGATGGGATCAACACGTTTCCTTGGTAAAGATCTGGGTTAAAAAAGAAGAGCATCCGCATTTTTTTTCTAGATGTGTATTTAAGTCGTTACACGATATTGCACTAAAATTTATGTTGTAGAACTGGATTAAAATGAAAGTGAAACGTTGAAATATTTATAACATCGTCTGGTTTTTGCATGTTTTCATTTCGGGAAATAAAATTTGGGTTAGCATAAAATTAAGAGTTTAATCACTATCAAAAGCTTATAACATTATTTGAAAATGCTTCTTATGTATCAACTCTTTACATCCGGATGGGCTATTTAGAACAGCCATTAGAACTTACATATAAGAAGAAGAATTTTGTAACACAATTGTTTGGTTGTATGTCAATTCAATCACCACCACAGGATTAAGATAGGGACGGATTTTAATGTGTGACGACAATGATACTGCTATCTGTATTTTGTTGATTAAATATTTAACCAAGATGTTATTTTGCAATAAAAAGATCGTTGGACATTTGCGTTGCTAATGTAACAGCAAGAATGCTTGAAGTGTGTGAATTGAAATGTTTTGTAATCAATAGGAAATCCACATAGAGACTAAACTAATTTTTTGAATGATTCCAGAAACATTTGTGAAAGTCTATGGCGATTGATTTATATCACAAGATTATAGTAGAAGAATTGCACAAGAAAGGAGAAAATTATGTTTTGAAGAAGTAATGTTGAATTTACATTCTCTGGTAATCAAAATAGAAAATTCCCAAATGTAGTGCCTTGAGGAAATTAATAAATAATTAGGCTCTATGTGTACTCTCCAAACTGAGGTGTCTATATGCAAAACATTCTGCTGAATGTCAGAATCTTCCAACTAGTTACCAAATATCTTAGTTACTTCAATGATTTTCAAAACGATTTAGTAACTAACTACTTTTGTAAAAGGAAAACTGGATTTTGGCCGATCTAAATGCTGTTTCATCAAACGAGGAACGATATTTAAAATAGTTTCTATGTATCTAGCTCTGATCCCTAGAAGAATCAAACACAATAATTGAATAGTCTCTGTGGAGAACATCTTGATGAAGATTTTAATGTTTGCAAGTTAGTTGAAAACAGTTTTGCTTCATGGAACAAATTGTTACATTAAGTGCTGCTTCTTAAATTAGCTTGGCTTTGGTCTTCTGTCTTCATAAACCAAAGCTTTCTATAGATGCTTGAGCACCAAGCAGAATATTTGATTACCTTGCCCAGCTGCTATTCTGTATGGAACAAAATATTTTTGCTTCTGTATTAATAAGGAATGGCCCGTTTAGAATCTGGCAGATTAAATTGTTACAACAAAACTGAGAAAAAAACGTAAATGAATTAAACTTTTATTTATTCTTTTAATACACTTTCTAATCTACAAAATAATGCCAAATTATTTAAAAAGTATAAAATAACCGAGTTTTTTCTTGATTCCCAACATAAGCTTTGGTACAACATCCTCATTTATACTTCTAGATGTCTGTCTCCATTTTATTCTAAATTGTCGCATGTCTGAAACGTTAAATTTTGTATTTCTCAGTTTTCTTTTGGTTTGCGCCCAATACCTCTCTATGGGGCGCAACTCAGGGCAATTTGACGGATTCATAGCTTTAGGAACAATTTGAATGTTGTTTTCTTTGTAAAATTCTTTTGCATCACGACTGTAGTGGCACGAAGCCAAGTCCGGCCAAAAGAAAGCAGAAACTCTATGACGGTCTAAAAAGGGTTTTAGTCTCTTTTTAGGCATTCTTGAACATAAATTTCGATGTTAATTGAACCAGTCGTTATAAATTCTTCGCATTTCAAGCCTCAGCTGCAGATAGCCTGCCAAATCAGGTATTTTTTTTGATATTTGGTAATCTTTATGTTTATATTTAGAATCTACATTTCCTCTTTGATCAGCAACGTAATACTCTTGCCCTGGGATCTGACTGAAATCTGCAACGCATCCATGACGCAGCAATCAAATTTTGTTAGAAAATCGTCATATAATTTTCTGGCTCAAGTTTTGGCAACTTTTTGCTTAGCAGTATCCTTGTTTGGAATTTCTTGTACTTTGTATGACCATTTTTCATTTTAATTCGATCAACTGTGCTTTTTGATGTACCAGCTAACACAGCAACAGTCCTTTCTGATATGGTTGGGTTTTTTTTGAAATTGCTTAATGATATTTTTCTCTCTTCTTGTATCAGCTTTCCTGTTTCCACCTGAACCCATTTTGGTAATTGTTCGATATAACTATTTTTAGGAAAACGCCGTTTTGAGAGCAAGTTTTTGGATCAGCAGGTAGAGAATTATTCACAGAACACAATTAGGTGGGCGGAGGTAAAGAAAGTTAATCCAATCTTGGTGAAACCGACGAAAAACAAACACTACTTTTAAGCACATCTGAGGTTGTGTTGCACGATAGAAACAACTAAATCAGCTCCTGCACACACTAAGCACCTCCCTACTGCAGCATGACCCACGTAAAAGAATTCCACTCCAAAGTTGCGTGGTGGCCGAAGCGAGGGGGTTGTTAGGTTATAAGCAATTAAACATTCATTCATTGTTAGAAGCAGTTAAACATCATTTTTTAAGAATTCCGCCCCAATCTTGTGGGGGGCCGTAGCCAGGGGATGGTTAGGTTAGAAGCAATTAAACATTCATTAATTATTTATTGAATACCACCCCAATCTTGCGGGGGGACGAAGCGAGGGGGTGGTTAGGTTAGAAGCAATTACACATTCATTTTCTAAGAATTCTACCCCAAATCTTGTGGGGGACCGAATTGAATGAATAAATTCACTCATGCTTGCGCGGGGTCCATATCTTCCAGGTGATTTAGGGAAATTGGGTGTGGTACTGTCGGGGAGTAGTAGGAACGTAGCCGCAATATTATGGTGTCATGGCAGTCGGTGTGCTTGTGAAGTGTCAATTTGTCGATTTTCGAAGTTTTTTAAAAACTTTCTAAGTGTTTGGCGTCGGAGAGGCCTTCCTCAGATGTTTTTTGATTCTTTGAATGGTTATACATGCATTGGTAAGGTTGGATTTTTACTGTAGAAGTTAAATCTTAGGGGTAGCTATATCGAACTGTTGCTCCAATTTTTCTTTCTACTGACAAACGTTTTTTATAATTACTTATTACATTTTGTACCGTCGAGCGTGGAATTTTTAAACTTTTTGCGAGCCGGACTTGAGAAATATTGCAATTTTCTAAATATTTGTTCAAAATTAAAAGCCTTCGCTCTTTTTCATTCATCTTAAACTTTCTCCAAGAGTAAATTATTTTGAAGTGGTTAATTGCTAAATTAACATCGCAATGACAATTAATATGTGACAAAATTGCTTTACAATCGAACTGTAAACAAGACTACTAGATCAAGAATTATCCTGCCAAATTTTAAACGGACCATTTTTAGGGATTATCGACCATGTAATTGTGTGGTTTTGGAAGTTTGGCCAATAAAACTCTTATAGATAAGACGGAACACTTATGTCTACCTCAGAGACCAATCTGCGGATATCCAATGAAGGATTTATTGATCCCGTCTACATTAGATTCGGCAGAAATATTGGAAAATTTATAGTGCTATTAACTATACCAAGACTATATTGTATATTCGCGTCAGTTGTCATTTTTGAGGTACAGACTGTTCAAAATCAAAATCTGCTCTTCAACCTGCAGGTATAAACTTCTGAACAATGGCAATATCTAGCAAAAGTCAAAATTGTCTAATACCATTTCGTCTAACATTACTTACGGCAGACTTTTCTTACTGTATCCAACAAATGATCCTGCGTTATATTTATAAAAATCTAATAACATAACAGAACAAGTAACGCACAAAATTACCTAATACGTAAGTTTCTTCAGAATTAAATTTTATTAAGGTGATTATTATGATTTGTTTGTTAATTTTCTCGACAACTGGAATCAAACAAAATGGTATTAGATAAAATTGGGCATTAGGTAAAATGAAAAAATTAGACGAATTGAAATTAGACAAAAATGAACGAATAAAGACATTGATCGATTCCATAAAGGAAGTGTTTAGTCGTAGGTACGTACAAACGAAAAATATCAAACTTAAACAAACGATTACCAGTTAGAAAAGTAAAACGGATTTAAGCAATATCTTTTTGTTTGGACACGATCAGTATCAGTCTTACAATGTCCAAAAGTATCTCATATTTTGCTGGTGTTTTGTTTTACCTTTTAATTTCTAAACCAATAGCTCAATTCTTTGGCAAAAGAATTCGAACCCATTCAGTCATAACCAAATCATATATGACAGTATTGGATCCTTGATGGTACTATTTTTGATTTTGAGAAAAACGTCGTCTTCATCCAAACTTGATGATACATATTTTGAAATTTATTCTCAGTTCAGTTATAGTCGACACTATTCAGTCACCAGGGGTTGCTTAAAAGTTTTCGAGCAGAGCATTATTGGTGGTTTATCCAAATGGATTTTCTTTATGCTTGAATAGCTTGAATTGTAGAACTAATCAAATGGTAGCCGTAATATTGCTAATCACTTGAAAAGACTGTTATCTTAGAACGCTAAGTTCATCAAAAAGAAAATATCTCAAATCAACTGCGGAAAACATTTTTTGAAAACCACTGTATAATCAACGTTCATTTCTGTCTTGCAATGATAAATTTTGGGCGAGGCATAATAACTCTTATTACACTACTGAAACACCATAGTTTCTTGTTTATACATAATAATCTTTCGTTTTATCGATGATTAACCATTATATGATTTTTTTACTTATTAGTTTTAACTGGTAGTTACACGGTTATCGTGTAAACTAAACCGAGCCGTAAGTATAAGCGTCGTGACGAGGCGGTTTTAGTTAGACAGCTTAAATGCGGTGTAGCGAACAGCACTGTTACCTTCCTGACGTGTTCGTACTAACATTCTTGATTTTTTTATATATCATTTTTGCCGTATAAAGTATGGTATATTGCTATTTTAACCGTTAGATATGCTTTCACATCAATCTCTATGCTCAGGCTCATCACGAAACTCTCTCTTGGTGCATGTTTTAATTTTTAACCATCACTATTTACGAATCTTTTTGACACAAAAAAATTTCGAACAATGTAGCTAATTTATTTTGCCATACATCTTTTTGTTGCTAACTAAAGAAATTTTTTGAAACAAAGAAACTAACAAAATCCATGAAGTAAAACCAAAGGACATTTCAATTTGTAATCGTCGTGGGGGTTCAATCTAACAATTTTTAGTATCGTGCTAAAGTGCAGCTTGCGCTTATTAAGGGTTTTCATTGTATACAAACAATTAGCTGGTCATTAGTATATTTTTAAGCGGTTATTGGTAATAATTTCAACCCGTTTGCGGCAGCACGAAGCTATAAAAACTTTTTAATAGCTAACTTTTCTCTACGCGCTTCACTGTGTTATTATTGTAAGCGTCAAAACTTCAAACCCGTATATGAAATACTGAAACATGCTGAGCTTTATGAATATTTATGCCAGTTGCACAGCGCATAAAGTAGTTTACTTTTAACGAGTTTATAAATAGAAATTCTTCGACTTTTATTAAATATCGGCATCAGATTGATCGCTGCACGAACATCCTTTTTTAACGCTTGATTTTGTTTAAAGATAAAAATACCTTAAGAAATCGAAACTGTTTTTTGTTGAATATTCCGTAATTAATGGGATAAATGGAATAAATATCCCAATAAATTATATAGTTAATTGTACTAAAACAAAAAAACAGCAAGAGAACAAAAGTATTTCACAATGTTTTGTATACCTTGTCATTAATAGGTATTTTATGGGTATCTTAATTAATACGTGGCAAAAACTGGATAGTTTTATTTATTATGTTGCTTTTTATTTGTAATTTAGCTTTTATGTGCTATTTAATTTTTTCTCTCGTCCGTGATTTAAACCATTCCTGTTTTTGCCTTTGTTTCATAACTAAAAATGAAATTATAAAATATAACCCTATAGTTAAGTTATGTGCAATAAAAATAAATTCAATTTCGTGATATAAAACACATAATTAACAAACAATAATTAATAAAAGAAATTCAGAACTAGATAATCATAGCTTCGCCTTGCTTTTTTGCAAAATAAATTAGCAACTGAGACATCTTATCTTTCTAATAAACAATTTTATTTTGGTATGCAATAAAAATAATCTCAATCAATTAGTTGGAATGCTAATTTATCGAAATCAGATTTGTTAAAACGTTGTTAACCGTCTTTTTTTATTTGCAGATTTCAATTTGGCGATTGCAAGATTTCTTAATTTACATTAAATAGTTCAAAGATGAACCTTTTGAAACGCATTAATATTATTAATATATAAAACAAGAAAAGCTCTTAATGACGAGGAAAAATTGCAATTGACTTCGTATTTTTTAGTAACTCGAAAGAAAGAGAAAGGTTCCAACTTAGTACTTTTTTTGTTTTTGATTATTTTTGTTCAGTGTTTAATCATGAATCATAAGAGAAGTGCACGAAACAAAAAATGAAATACATACATACAATGAAATGGATAAAAAGGCACGACAAACTGTTTCGAGTGTATCAGCTGAATACTACAATGGTGACTTTTGTATTTTGGTATTCATTTTACCAACAGAACTTGAACTTTGGCCATCATCTTTAGCAGTAACACAAATTGCAAATAATTCGTTGAAACTAAGCAGACACTTTTGACAAAGTCTTCTAGAATTCCCAAATTGTTCAGATTTTTCTATTGTATAAGACTGCAATAGTAAAATCTTTTTTTTTAATTCTTGTTTAGCATCTATCATTATGGGTGTACGCCAAGATACTTGGCGTGAAATCAACTCTTTTCTTTTTGAACCAATCTTCTGTTGGGCCGATAGCATAGATGACAACACTCAATGATTTTAAATAAATTCTGTTTCTTGCAAAAGTCATACCAATAGTACACTCCACCTTCAAGTCTACGTCTCTGCATCACTCATAATGACTTTTTCAGGGTTTCTTTTGGCTCTACAATTCCAGAATCTAACTTGGACAAATATTCTTGATCTTAAGGATTTTGACTTCCCAGTTCTTCGTAGCATTTTGCATTTACACTTTGGATTTAAGGAACGAGCTTTTTCTACGTAATCAATCCAAATATTTTTAATATTTTGGACATCATTGAGATTCTTGGATATGATGAGGTGTTTAAGTCTTCAAGTCTTCATTGGGCCTTTTTTACTGTCGATGGTTTATATATGTCACAGACTCGAAGAACTTGTTGTTACTTATGTTATCCTGTATATAAATCATTTGTCTTTCCTTGAGGCTAATCGTCTAAATTCTATTTCAGTTTTTAGTTTCTTTTTCTTTCGTTCACACTTGCTTAATACCTTGCACATCTTGCAATCTTTCTGTAAATTGATCACATATATTTGATCAAATAATCTTCATAGTGTATTTAAATAATTTTATCAATAGAACAATCACATTTTATTAAATGTCGAAAGAATTAGATAGGACAACAGCTTTATTGTTGGAGGGCGAATCCTGTGGGCGCAATGAAAGGCAGCTGTTGAGTGCTTTTTTCCAGTTGGGATGGCAAATACTGTTGGCATAACTTTTGTGGAGAACCGAGATCCTTCTAGAAACGTCAACTCGATAGTCTGTCTTATTATTGAGCAACCTTTGTCTGAAAATGGCAATTGTGAAAAAAACATTTTGATAGCCTTTCAACAAGACCATGGAAACAATTAATCAGGTAATTTCTAACTACGCTTGTCCAAAATTGTGATCTAGAAAATGTAAAATCATGACAAACGAGGTTATAGTTATAGAAAACTGGATTTTATTCCATTATACATAATCAGATGTAAGGGTTTAGTGGAAGCTTTATTGTTGCGTCTGGAAGAAGATTAATAAAACAATAAATCGCCACTTGTATCTTTACTTACAGAAAGGGGATTTGGAATATCCCAGCAAAAAGTACAATGTTCAGCTCCTGTATTTTTCTAGGTTCATTGGGCAAACATTCCCAAAAAATATTAATTAGAAGAAAAACTTGAATAATTAAGAATGGTAAGTGTTGTATTTACTAACTGTTTGGCCTATGGTAAAACAAAGTGTTAAAGAAATTAACGAGATTACGAGGCCGATAAACCTCAGATAGTTACATAGAAATGTAACATAAGAACATAATCAAATCCAGAAGTAACACAACTAGAATATAAGCATGATATGAATGATAGGCCAATCTTCATTTACCTCAGATGCAAACATTTTGGTAAAAGTTTAGCTTAGATTCAAGAAAAAAAGTTAATCAAAATTCAGAGTGAAGATACAATAAATTTTGTTGATATTCTTCCTGTTCCTGACAACATCGACAGTTAACTTCTTTGATATTTTATTGAGTCTAAATCCGGTACAACTTGACTACATTCTTTACACATTTTACCTTCTTTGTGCTATCAAATCTATATCTAGTATTTTATGGAATACCAGAAACCATATAAAATATATCTTTAATAAAATTTGATATTTCCTATAATATACAGTTAGACCACTATATTTGGCTTTATTTCAGAAATGACCAACATTCTGAAAAATGAAAAGATTTCTATGCAAATTGTTATTTGTGTGATCGTCTTTTAGTGCTAATTAGCTAGTCTCCTTTAGATAATAAACTGAAGAGAACAGGCAATAAAATTGTTCTAGAAATCTATAGAACTGTCTGGGTCGAATCTATTTCGTTTTTTATATTTATCGTTTGTCTATTTTTTCTCTTCTTCAATTCTGTGTGAATCAGTGTCGACTAACATAAATATAACAGAATCCTTTTATTCAAAAGGTTGATTAAATATTCCTAACAGTAATGTCGCAAAAATCTAGGCACATTAATAATTTTATACGACATAAATAATTTTCAACATATGCATGTTATAAAATTTGCAATTTATTTTACTCAGATGCATCATTATACAGTTAAAATGGAATTGTGGGTGGATAACACCATTAAATTCCTGAATACAAATCATCTACAGTGCTTACACAATATTAGATTTATTAGTATACCTCGCGTTTAGTTTCAAGGTACTTTTTGCGCTCATTATTCATTTGAAATTCCTTTAAACTCGAGTTATCTCAATCTTAATGTGCGAACGTAAACTTCGACTGAAAGTTGTATTATTTTTTATTAATTTATTTTTATTGTTTCAGCGATCATTTACCCTTATCCTGCAGGCTGTGGACTACAATAATTTTTCTGTACCAGGTGAGTGGAAATTTATTTACTCTTCTAAGTGGTTATACTAAAAATAGCAAAGGATAACCAATATAATACTTTTTAATTTTTTTACGCTGCTTTTTAAAACAAGAATCGTGGTAGTCCACACATTAACGACTTCGTCCTTGCCGCAAGGAGGAATCCAATTATATATTAGCTCGTAATAATTAGGGCGTAGAGCTTCCAAGTTTAACCGAAACATAAGGAACTACAAACACATCCCCAGGACAATCGTGGCTTGTTACGTTCATTCACATGGTTCATTATTATTATTGCCAACCTACTGCGTGTGTGTGTTGTGTGATTCACAAGTCCATACACAGCATCAGTGGCGGGTATTCCTTCTGCTCACAACTGCAATATGACGATTTTCAATGAGTGGGTGATTGTTATACATCATGGATTGTGTTGTGTAAATGCAGGAAATTATTACAATTGTGCAAATGTTGTATGTAACTAATACATGTTATTCATATCTTACTTAAAATGGCATACTGTACATACCTAGGCATGCATTTCTAATCGTGCGTGGACGGTGTTGGGTATTTATGCTTGCTAACGCCAAACAAAGTTATGCAGTTATCATACAAATTGTTCGCTAACTATGTAACTGTATTTTATTAATTGCCATATTGAATTGAGTCATCGCAATTTCATTATCCTAACAAAAACTAAATCGAGGTATTCTTTAAATATATACATATGAATGCGAAAGTTATGGTTTAATTCATAGATTTGTTTGTTTCTCGTAAACTGAAGTTGCAGTATTATCATCAAATGATTTAAGTAACTATTCATCGTGGTGCATAAAATGAAAGATAAAAACTAGTATTCTGCAAACATGGCAAGTTCTAGATGGGAAACACAACAGTTTCAAATACATCCAGTAAGTTACTCTGAGATATTTATACATATTTCACATTCATTACGATTGTCTTTTATTTTAATTGGAATCTATTGTTAATCTATTGGATTAATACCCTACATTGTGGAGGATTACAAGAATATGATAAAAATATGTTTCTTAAAATAAAATTGTTTTTGGGTTTTTGTGGAACGGTAGAACGGAGTTGTGTCCGGTGACACTAATATACGAGGGCGGTTCAATAAGTACCCGTGTTAGAAATGAAGACACAATTTTTTTCAAAAATTTTTTTTTTATTTTTCAACATTGTCTCCTTTTAAAAATATACACTTCTCCCAACGTTCCTGCCATTTTTTTAACCCCTCCAAAAAATAGGATTTGTCGAACTCTCCAAAATACGCCTCTATCTCGGCGATGACTTCCTCGTTTGAGCTAAATCTTTTTCCCGCGAGCCATTTCTTCATGTTAGGAAACAAGAAAAAGTCGCAGGGAGCCAGATCGGGTGAATACGGGGGGGTGCGGCAGCAATTCATAACGCAATTCATGCAGTTTGGCGGCGACAACTCCGGATGAATGTGCTGGTGCGTTATCGTGGTGAAACAGCACCTTCTTTTTCGCCAAATGCGGCCGTGTCTCCTTCAATTTTTGTCGAAGCTGTCTAATAACTCACTGTAGTATTGTCCAGTGATCGTTCTTCCTTTTTCTAAAAAAATCCATGAGGATGACGCCGTTCGCATCCCAAAAAAACCTTTCCGGCCGATGGAACCATCTTCGCCTTCTTTGGAGCAGATTCACAGGGAGAAATCCATTGTTTTGATTTTTGCTTAGTTTCTGGTGTGTAATGATGAATCCAGGTTTCATCAACGGTGACAACTCGACGCAAAAACTCCTTCGGATTTCGCTTAAATTGCTCCAAACACTGCTTCGAAGTTAACAGCCGCATCCGCTTGTTGTCCACCGTTAGCAATCGCGGCACCCATCGCGCCGACAATTTTTTCATCGCCAACTTATCATGTAAAATATTAATTGCCGTTCCGGTCGACACACCTACGGCCTCTGCTACTTCACGCACTTTCGTTCGTCGATCAGCGAGAATCATGTCGTGGACTTTTTGAATGATTTCCTCGGTAACCACGTCTGCCGGGCGTCCTGGTCGCTCCTCATCAAAAACGGATGTTCGCCCACGTTTAAATTCGTTGAACCAATATCTAACTGTGGTCATAGATGGCGAAGTGTTCCCATAAACAGCATCCAACTTTGCTTTTATCTCCTCGCATTTTTTCCCATCCAAAAACAGAAAGCGAATTACCGAACGATACTGCTCTTTTTCCATCTTAGCTAAAATCACGAAACACGTCTTACTCAGATGGCTGTCAAATCCAAACTAACCTATCAATCAGTCTGCAATTTGTTATACCGTCGTTTGATAGATGGCAGCACACGATGATAACACCAACTTCCCTCAGGAACGCCTTCTGTCGTCAAACACGGGTACTTACTGAGCCGCCCTCGTATTTCAAGATGATTTCCTACTTTTCTTTTGGTATTTTCACTTGATTTGTCTTGATCATCTTCTAATCTTAAAAATGTACCGATGAAAGTAGTACCGAAATTGATGACACTAATTAAATCCATGTGTAAGTGCAATGTGTGGTTTACAAAATCCACAATGTATTAACAGTTATAACATTCTTGTTTTGATCATTTTTGAATTGAAAAATTGTCATTTTGAATAAGCCAATATTAGAAACCGCCTAAACAATGAAAGTATGCCAAAGTCAGCCCTAGAAATAGGTCACAGCATAAGATTAGTTTCTCAGTTATGAACCAGTTGAACTGGAGCTGTGTTTTGTTGAAGAACATCTGGTCTTGTTTAATGAATACAGAACAGTACTTATAGATAGGTAGGTACATACTTCAAACTTTAATCTTAGATTGTCTTGATTCTCTTAATGGAATCTTGAACATCTTTAAATTGAAGAAACAGATCTGACCTTCTCCACTGTCAGTAGTTTAGCGAAACTAGAGAAGAAGCTCAGATAATAATAGAAGCCTGAAGAAGAATTTCAAATAGGCCCGACTCTCCAGAGAGGACACGATCTTTTAACAAAGTCATCGAGAACTAACTATTTATGCTCTGCACGATTATCTGAAGCTTATATCTGAACAAGCTAGTCTCAGGACCTTTCTGGTTTATCAGACTGTTGGACCGATCAGTCTTTTTGGATTGATTGACCTTTACTAGTTAAATTTGGTGACTTGGTCTAGTCAAGCTTGATGAGCAGGTAAAGTGCTTTAAGTTGGCGAAGATTTGTTTACTAAAGTTGTTTTTTTTAAGTAGCCAGCAATGTTGTTTTCAGCATCAAACGCAACATGCAATTTTGTCTTTGATTCAGTAATATTTCAAGTAATAATTGACGGTAAGATTCCGTGTATGAAAGGCCATAAGCTGGCTAGGTTTTTAAATTAAGTCACTGCCCGGTCCAGCTTAAAGTTTGGTATTGGCTGAATTAGGCTGAATATGTAACCTTGTGGTTCGGACTCTTTAATAATCAACCTGGTATTTCCAGTCCAAGCGATTAAGATTCAACCATGACGAAAATGCTGTTGGATTTTAAGTTTATTTCACTTGAACAAGTCGAAATTTTGGCCTGTGAGGAGCTTAAAATTGGAATTGTCAAATTGTAGACTGTAAGAAGATTGAAGAATATTGGTGTAGACGAATGTAAAGATTCAAAACTTGTACCGAAGTCCAGTTTGTTACACGTGGTTATAGACTGATATGAATGCATATCGGATCAGCAAATACAAATATCTGGACTCTTTTTAAACCTTTGGGAGAAAAGTACTACATGATGCAATATTATGTTAAGTTATCATCTATATACACTGCTGAGAATTTGAAGTGGGACACTTTACAAATTCATAATACTAAGCAAATTATTTTGTACTGTATACCACTGAACTTTATTTTCTGTATATTAGCTAATATTCTTGGACCAAGGAGTTGTTTTGACATAATTTTCAAATGTTTATTCTTTCTTAGTGGCTAGATAATCAGCAGGTAATTGCATATAGTGCTAATTGTAAGAGTGGTATCCACTTGAAACGGTAAGATATGATTAGATAAGTGTATATGGATAAACCAAGCCTATTTTTACGTTAATAACTCTGGCCATCAATATCAGCAGATAGCAGTTCTTGAGAATAGAACAAAAGAAATACTAACTGTTGTAATTAAACTATTGGCCATGCCAATTCAGAAACGTTTACATATCGTTATAAATCCTAAGAATTACAGTATCCCGCTTCAACTTTTGAGCAGTGTAGTTGCACATGCATGTACGAGTATGATCCAGTGGGGTTTAACCAGAAATTTGACAACACGTAGAAAACACTTATTTTGTCAACAATAACAAAGAAACCATTTGACTAATATGAAAGTTCAATGTGGTTTTTACATAAAGGCATAGAATAGTTCTTGGTATAGAATACACGTTGAAGATCTAGCTATTTTGAATTCAAAGGGTAACCAATTTGAATGATGAAAAGTAGTCTATGGATAATTAAAATTGCTTTGGCTACTTACAATAGCCAGAATAAGTCTTTTCAGATCTAGCTCGTTGCCGATAGTAGACAATAACCTCCGGTAAATAGTTTCCTGATCATCTTTTGACAGGTGTTGTAGAAATGTGCAAATGCTTCCTATTTTCCATTCTAGTACCGAATTAAACTTGCTGATCATGACAACATTTTGGAATGTTTTTGGGAAATTCACAGTAGCAGCTTAAAGCTAAACTGAAGGATGTAGCTATATGCATTACTGTTACTAGGAATCGCTGCTTTAGGTCATAGCTATCTTATCTACTTTTAAGTAACAGTCACCGTTTCTTTCTACTTTCCATATACTTTGCTCAAAAACAAAGAGAAAAAATTTCTATTGTCATCTCTAGTAGTTAGGTAAGTTGGTTGCTTTCTGTGATCGTTCAACCCGAAGTGACCTAGTCAAGCAGAATATTTTTGAGTGATGATGGTCGCAACCTGCGTGGGCTGGAGGCAAAATGGATGAGATTACTATTGACATTGAATGTGATGAAATGGACAAAGTGACTAGGATGGTAGATAATTAGCCTCCCTCCCTCCCTCATAGAAAACGTTCTAATTGCAGAACCACATTGGAGAGCGATAAAGAGAGGATTGCTGTAGTGGTGGTAGAACTCGAGCCGACTGGACTCTCTATGCAATATATCTACAACACAAGACTAGCTTTTACTAATACTATTGGAGATTTTCTTGTTAGGCATTGGTCGAAAAACGTCTTCAAGGACCGGACAGTTTTACCTTAATTAACACATTGATTTAATTGGACTCTATCTTTAAATGCGAACAAGGTACTGGATTCTATTATTATTACATCAACAACATTTCGATACTTTCATTAATAACAGTTTTTCTTTGATCAAAATAATCACATTGGTTTTGAATTTCTGTCAAAAGTGAACTATAATAAGAGGAAAAGTAAACCAACCACTGAGATGCTCTTGGTGTTCCAGTTCTCTTAGTACGAGGGTTGCTATTTATATTTCTGGCCTAACAATGAAAAAACAAGTATTTATGATCGAAACTAGTTTTATTGTTTTTCAAAATATTCTCCATTAAGATTGATACACGTTTCCATGCGTTTGAACCAGTTTTTGAAGCACTTTTTCCACTCTGTTTGAGGCAGCTCCAAAATATGCGTTTTGAAACAAAAAACGGCTTCTTCTGGTGTTGAAAATCGTTGACCACGCAGTTTGTTTTTGATGTACGGGAAAAAAAGAAGTCATTGGGTGCCAAATCAGGGCTGTATGGTGGATGGCCCATCAACTCGATCTTCTGGCTGGTTAAATATTCAATTGTTTGAGCAGCGGTGTGAGAGCTTGCATTGTCATGATGAAGAATGATTCGCCTCTTCTTTGAAGTTTTCCGAATTTCTCCAATGACTTCTGGCAAACAAATGGTTGTGTACCATTCAGAGTTGACCATCTTACGTTGCTCTAACGCCACTGTTGCCACATGAGCGGTAATGCCAAAGAAACAGGCAACCATTTGCTTCGATGTGCTTCTTCCGCGAACAACTTTTGTTGGTTTTGGCTCGTCTTGAAAGACCCACACAGTTGATTGCTGTTTTGTTTCGGGGTCATATGCGTAGATCCATGATTCGTAACCTGTGCAGATGTTATACACAGCCTTTGATAAACCTTTCGCAAATTTTTTCAATGCATCAGTCGACGCGAGCCTTCTTTTGAGCATTGGTCAGGTTATGCGGGATCCAACGGGAACAAATTTTTTTACGGCCAAATGATCATGTAATATCTTGTTGATGCTAGTCATACTAATGCCCAAAGATGCCTCAATCTCACGGTATGTCACATGACGATCTTGTTTAATCAGTTCACGCACAGCATCGATGTTTTCAAGCACAACGACAGATTTTGGACGGCCTTCACGGATTTCGTCCTGGAGTGAACATCGGCCACGTTTGAATTCACTATACCAGTTTTTTACAGTGTTGTAGGATGGAGCTTCATCGCTATATAATGTATTAAGTTCATTGATGCACTCTTGTCGTGATAATCCACGTCGAAAGTTATGAAAAATAATTGCACGAAAGTGTTCACGGATCAATTCCATTTTTTACTAGGGAATGCACTTTTCAATTAACTGCAAACAACACTAATCGCACTCAAATGACAAAATGTTGTGGTTGAGGTGATGTTCAATAATGTAAAGTTTACACCGGAAATGTCAGCTGACGCCTGGAAACAGTCAGTGTTGCCAAGGCCAGAAATATAAATAGCAACCCTCGTAGCACAAATGCGAATTACTCTTTTGAGATGTAGAAGGATCTCTGCCCATTGATAACCATATTTGAATGTTTAGACTTCAGCAACATCTACTGTAATATTCCGTGAGTACAATATATTTCCAGACATTGTTTGTACTGAAAGGCGGGCATCACGTTATTTTTTCAATGTTCTATTATTTAGTAGATCTATCTCTTATTTACAACCAGTACCCAGTTACAGTAAATAATAAACGCCGAATATAGCCACTGCATAAATTCTAACTCCTAATGCTTCCTCCATATATTTCATTAGGATTATCTTCTATTTCTTGAAACTCTTAATTTCGGATTACAGTAAGATAATTTCCCTGCAAAATATTTTGCCTTTTGCTATCAATAAGTCTAGTAATGAGACCAAGCAAAAAGAACGAAGCAGAGCCAAATATTTGGACATGATATGGATATTTGGAACGCACTAGAAAAGCGCGTGAAAGGTAACTTAATTGAAGAACAGTGTGAAGAATATGGGATGCATTTTTAATTATAACAGATTAAGCTTGAAGGGCTTACGTATTGCAGAATCCAGCGAATTTGTATTCAAAATGTCTTTCAAGATCGAGGTTAGTGTAAAGATAACTAAATGTTTATCCAAACATTGACCTTTATCATTTTGTTGTCAAAGAATTCTTCTACATCATAACTTAGGTACTGTTTGTCTAATTAGAACATTTCAATGTGTCCGTTCCCCAACATGAATTTGACAAAGATGTATTGGTTGTTTTTCAACACAAACAGTGTTTTACATCTATTTAAGTTAGATGATCAAATAATGACAGAACTTCTAACTACTTAAAGAGATGGCGAGCAGTATTGTGCCATACATGCGAAGAAAGACTTAGTATTACCAAAGTTTAAAGGACAAATTGCTGTGCTACTTTGAGATATTTTTTTCGGTTTCTTAATTTTGCGTATATAGTGTCCAAACGCTCATGTGAGGATGTAACTATAATTGCTTTTCTATCTTTTCTTATTTCCCAAAAATGGCAAAAAAAGTAAAAGTGTGAGAAATGGAACAGTAATTAACACACCTCGTATTCAATATCACCACTTACTTAGAGAGGTTGTTTCTTTTTAATAAAAATGTCACTACTGCAATTAAATTTTCCTTACAACAACGATGACGTAAATATCTTTATCTACAATAATGGTGGTCTTTAAAAAATTAATTTCTCACGGTGCATTCTTTGCAACAACTTGCATTTTCCTTAATTCTTATTGAGCACTTAATTTTAATTGAAATTAAATCCTAACGACGAAAAAACAATTGCCCCAGGACTTCCTCGCAAATATCTCAATTATGAGAATCTTTTGAGTTTGACGGTTACACAATAACAATAAAAATTTCTCCTTTATTCTTCAAAATTATTTTAATATTTAAACTTAAGATTAATTTTTTCTCAAAGTGCACCACAAGGTACACATCTGCTGAAATAAATCAATTCTCCAGTGGTTACCGTTTGTTTTTTAAAAAGTCAAGTGTTGCTACTAGAAAACTTCATAAAAACGAATAGATTAGGCTATTATAGAAAAGAAACATTCATTCTATGGTTAAGAAACATTGAAGTGCCAAAAGTGTAGGACGACTATTAAGAAAGCAAATACACTTGAGAACGCCTCTATTAATCCATCTGTCACAACTACTTAAATACATATCCGCCCACACTAAGTCAATAGTTAATTTCAAGCGCATTTATTATAAAACGTGTGGAACTTGAGGCCTACAAATAATGAGCAAAAGCCGCGAGCGGCGGTTTTTGTGTTAAATTAAGCACTTATTTGAATTGTTGCTGTATACATATTTACCTGACACAAAAAGTTTTGGCTGTGTGTAGGAATTTAATTAATAAACCGAAAACGTATTGACAAAACTTGTTTGTTTCATTAAAACACATCTATTAGAATTATTGAATTTTTCTAAATGTATACTTTTTGTTACAGTGACGAATAATATAATAGAAGAAGCTACATATTCCGGAATAATAGATCCAAGTGCAGAATGGCACACTTTAAATCATAGAGGACCAAAAGCTCGAATAACGTATAGAGTTAGAGTGAAATGTGACAACCACTATTACAATGCAACATGCACAAAATTTTGCAGACCCAGAGATGACAAATTTGGTCATTATCGGTGTGACGCAAATGGTGACAAGGAGTGCATCGAAGGTTGGAAAGGAGTGAACTGTGAAACTGGTAAGATATTTTTTCTAAAAGCCTTTTTTAGTAAAGATTTTAAGTTGCGATTAAATGCCGGTACATGCAGTTTGATGGCAAGTCGTTGCCCTGTAAGTACTGATAGATCTTGTTGGCATGTTCTTCGCTCGCTAATTGTAATGATCGTTAAGCAGCAGCAGCAGACTCTCTCCTAGCTCTGAAAAGTTGTTAAGATCTTGCAGTATATGAAAGCTTCCCATAAATTAAATGTGTAGGTAATACTCACTTCGAGAAAGAACGAACAAATTCTATTAAAGTTGAATCTTAGAAATTTAAATTTATTCGCGTTTGTTACTTTTTGGGAAGGTAACAACATAATTATTATTTTTTACATTGTAATGTTTTGATCTGATTGTCCGTTCGTGTAGTGACCCCTAGCGTGTCTTGGTCAATGAAACATTATTTCACGGGAGATGTTTAATCGTCATTAACTACCTACGTATAAAATCCCAAGTGTTTGAAGTTTAGTATAGGTAGTGCTTGTTGGGAAAGCCAGCATGGAAGGCAGCTTATTAGAGCTTACTTTACACCCAACCGTGTTTACTGCTAACTTAATAGGGGTTTTGCTGCCAGGACATGACACCGATTGACTGCCTATTGGCAATCGATGCGATAATGCACATGCAGAGAGTACTGCTGCAAAGCGCGGTGTAAATCACTTTTACCGGACAATTAATTTCTCTACAAATCAACCGGACGTGTTTCATTGTTATTTGTTTGTTTGCTTGTTCCTATGGTTTCACTACACGTTACATGTCATGTTCGTTAGAATTATTTGTAACGAAGTTGAAAATTAACTTTTCTTTATCCACGCCATTAATTAGCTTTTAAAATGTCGATATTGCTTATACTTCATTATTTCAGGAATTATAATTGGGTTTTTCTAAAAATTAATTTAACCTTTAATTTTCTTCTTTCATCACTAGCAAAAGGTAACTAAATTTTTTTGTATTTTTGCAGCTGCCTGTAAAGCTGGTTGCCATCCTGTTCATGGGAAATGTGATAACCCCGGTGAATGCAAGTAAGTAATTGAATATGATTTAATCTTATGTTGGGTTCTTTTACGGGTTAGTGATAGATAAATTCTGAAAATCATGATGGCTGTCTTTGCGAGCTAATCTATTTGGGAGTAGCAATATTTGAGGACAAAAGTTCACATTAACAAACTACGTTAAAACCCAGTAGAACATATAACAATATTCTGTATATTGATGATATCTCAATGTACAGAATTGTTTCGTATTTTGCATCAAATATAGTTCCTGATGCCTTTTTTGGGCTTTGTCTAAGTGCCCTCGTTTGAGTCCTCTAGATTAACTTAAAGAATGCAAAATTAAAAAGCATGCAGAGATTCTATGTTATCCTTCCAGATCTCTCTAACTAATATGGTACAGAAAGGTTCAGTCTAATTCTGTAGGGATATGGAAAAAAATGAATGAGTCCACTGATAAGTACACCAATGGCATACGAAATCAGTGGGAATTTGGTATTTGGTAGCAGTAGAGTCTGCCCACTTCCGGCTCCAAACTAACGATTTTCCAGTTTTTTAGAATTTTTTTTAAATTGAAACACGTGGTATTTTTGTGGGAGTAACACCTTAGAACTCTGTTGTAGACAATTGATCTGCCTATCATATGATATCAGCGTATTGATTCATTACCACAAATAATTGGCGCTATAAAACGTCAAAGATACTTGATGCCAATTTTTTTCTTTTTATCAAACTAAGCTCTAGTTGGAAGCTTTGGGTATGATTTAGGAGTGAAAGCAATTAATGAAAACGTATTTATCATTTGTTCTTCATGAAACAATTATACGCACACATAGAAATAAATCTTGATTAAATGTCCAATCAAATACACGACACGATTTTTCATTTCGAAAATAGAGGACGAAACGCTCTAGTTTTTGTTTTGGATGAGAGGAAAAATCAAGAACGAATCGACTGCAGCTGAGCTACCAAATCTACTACTTGCATAATGATCGCCTTCTTGTTTTCTAGCGCAATCCTTGAACCTCAGGATTTGCCCTAGGGCTCTTAAGTAAGCATGTCCCATTTTGTCTTCTTAACTTTTTTTGTTCTTCCGCTATGAATTGTTTTTGTCCAGATTTCAAATCTCTCTAGCCCCACCACTCAGTAAATGACAAATTTTGGTAGCTATTGTACTCGAAAAAAAAGTCTCATATACAGTGTGTCCCAAATTCGTGGCTCTCGGAAACCGTAAGAAATACGAAATCAGTTAAATTAGAAAAAAGTT
>VTPC01090835.1:67405-88965 GCA_011009095.1 Ignelater luminosus | reverse complement strand
TTTTTTTCTGTCTAACATTTTTCTTTATACTCATGCACGTATAACGAGGTTCTTCACAGTTAAATATGGTTACTTAATTAAGTATTGTATTACTTATCGGTTTCAGCTAGGAACTATTTATTAGCATTTATTGTCGGTGTTAGATTATTTGAGTAGATAAAATATTAACCTCAACTTCCGTTATATCGGTATGCCTACGCCTACCACTTTATTTGTAATTAAACTTAGTCTCGTTAAGCTCCTCACGGTTTCAGAAAGATCCTATCTTAATTTATAAAGTACATAAGTCTCGAGTTGCCAGCCTGCTTTGATTTTTCCCTCGAAGGAATTTTATGAAAGAAATCGTAAACACATTAAAACAATAAACATTTCGATTTTTTGCTATAAAATTCCAATATATTAAATAAATACAAAAAATACAAGATGAAGAAGATAAACAAGACAAAAAGTGGTGCCTCGGGATAAACAAGTTTTACTGCCAATTATTGAACATAGTCCCCTTGTTTACGCTGCACTTCATTAGTGAAAAATTTTGTGGCTTGGAATTTATACGGTCAAATTTGCAGTTTTACGAGCAATTGTGTCGGATAAAAAGAACAAAATAGCATTCTTCTAAAACCCTTCTTATAAATTTTAACTTTTTGGAGCAATTAATTACGTTTTTTTACATTTTCTAATTTTATTCTTCTAGTTAAACTTGTGTCATAACTAGAAGACAATAGAATAAGCAAGAAATGCATAATATGGTACATTTCCGCTTAAAACAATAAGAAAGGGCTAAACAATTTGTAAGGCAAACCAAAACGAATTTTTGCACCTTTACTTATCGTTAGTGTGCTTATGAACTAACAATGTCATTAGTGACAAAGCATTCAGGAGGTATGCGGACTGGAACGGAAACTCTATGTATTAACTAGCGTATGCTACATTTCAAATGAACAGTTAAAGAAATGTTTTATGACAGTAAAGACTTTGAAGATTTAAAATAATTCTGTATAGAATAATTGTGCACCAATGATTTATGAGACCGTTTTAAGATTTCCGATTATTTCAAAGCAGTTTCTAGAAACGAGGAGGTTAATGATTTGAGAGTTCTTCAGATGAAATAGCAGCTTGAAACCTATAGCAGTTGATGAAACGGAAAAGTTGAGAGTTTATGAGAAGATCGTATAAATATTGGTTTCCGAAATGTAATGGAATCATTATTTAAGGGTATAAAGAAAAACATAAGTTTGTCAAATTGAAACTAAAGATTTTGTTGCAACAGAAATAAGATTTGTAAAAAAAAATTAAAAGAATGTATACTGTAACAAATGATATAGAAATATTAGGGATACCTTTAATGGTATTTCCTCAATAGTTTGTGTCGTAGAGGAAGTAACGGTTAGCTATAATTTCACGCATGAGATGAGCAGATCTACATTTAAGACAAAAAGTCCGAAATGTTAAAAAAATATTCACAACAAAGAAGTCCATGCTGCAATAGATATTTATATTTTTTCTTCTTTTTCTTTATTTTTTCCGTACAATTCCTTATCCGCAGCTATTAATCACTTATTTTTTCTTAGCTTTGTCGGCATTGTTTCACTATGTTTCCTGTTTTAGGCGCTTTCGGATATAATAAAGCTTTCTGTCGATTTCTTTGTATTTATTTGCTACTACATCATGTAACTGTATTATCTTACCGATTATGTTGTGCTTTTTCGTTTGTCTTAATTCAACTCGATTTTATTTGCTGATCTCTTCCAATACATTTCGTTTTTTTATCTTTTTCGTTTTATCCGATTTAGATCTTCTTTGAAGTAGAAATTGTAAGTGGGCCACGTAGTTTATCTTCTATTTTCGACAACTTCTAGTCTTTAGAGTTTCTTTTTCCTATAAGAACACCACCTTGTATATTACAATATAATATAGAAACTACCTTTCTTACCAAATTGTCTTGTACAGCTTCTATGCGCGAGATATTGTTTCTGTTGAATAAGGTTGAGGAATTAAAATGGATTTCCCAAGCCTCTTCTCCATTCTCAAAACAAATATTAAGTATCGAGAAATACCTGTGCATTTGGTTCTAGTTTTGCTTGCGATCTTTGCCAGGAGCAGCTTTCAATTTCCATTTATTCTTGATTCATTTCCTGATTACAGCCTCCTATTGTATTTGTAAAATGCATTTTCTTAAGTCTAATATTGAAAAGTATTTTGTTAGCTTCTATTTGTGGTAGTTTTTCTGTATATTAACTTAACCTTCTACGGAAGGCAAGAGAGAGAATCAACTAAGTATCTTTGGCCCACCCATCCAGATTCGGATTATTTCTTCCTTTATACCTTAATTTAGCAAGCTGTCCAGATTATCTATACAACTTTTTTAGCTTAATCTTTTAATAACAACAGTCCAAGTCTAGTCCAAATTTGACTCCTTACACTGGGCGTTCTTAAAAGATAATTTGCTCCAGGAGAAAGCAAAACCTAACCGATGGCAATCTCAAATGGGATTACTAAACGCGACCTTAACCTTATGATAGTTTCTGTAAAGGAGAATTATGTCGTTACCGTTCGAGATGTTACGGAAAAGAGCAACGTTTGATAGCTGGCTGCAAGCGGTTTTAAATGGTAATGAAAAACGCAATCAAATTAAACGACCTTGTCTTGTTATGATTCACATACGAACCTAAAAACTGCAATCTAAAAGCAAGACCAGCTCAGATATCAGTTTTTCGGGCTTCAGATCGATGGGCTATGCACTTTCAAATTTTTAAGAAAATTTAATATTAGAATTTTTGATGTTTCAGTCTTTCCTCAAAAAATTCTCGTTTGCAATTCTCTGTGACTAATGGTGAAAGAAGTAGAATCCTAGGAATAAAACCTAGAGTTTTAACTAATTTGATGGAATCCAAATTAGGATGTCATTAGGAACTAATTTTTAAAACATAGCACTTTAGATTGGTAAGGAGGTTTTTTTCCCCAGAGGTCATCATCATTCCATGATCGTAGCGATCTATGAATGTTGGATCTCCTGCTTTGATCTCCAGCTGTTTTTCTGGGGCTAGTTCCGACTAGAGCTTCTTTATTAACATAATCTTCGGACGTCTACTGTCGACAGGAAACTGTCCTGCTTTCTAGTGGTTCCGCAATCCGAACATCTCTTTTTGGGAGAGGCTAGTATGATCGTGGACCACGAAGATCATTTTTACGATGACTAGAGCTGTCATGCAGCCGACTGACAACTCATTCCATCACTGTGACGCTGCATGCGATGGTGTTGTTTATGCAAAGTTTTTTTTTTCCATCACCAACGACTTACCAGCATCAGTGCCTATGATATCATCGCCATCTTACACCAACATCGCCTTAGCAATCAAATCACTACCAATGTCTTTACTATTAAGAACTCCAACGCACAGCTACATCATTCTCAACATCATCACTTTCAGTTCAACACCACACCTTTCATTGTCAACATCAGATTTTGAATATACGCATCTTCAAAACACAACACTACATGGGCTGCTTTTTATCGCTTTCTAAGGATTGATCTGATAAATAAAACTTTTACATGAACTCGCTTTGTGTTTCTTTATCCTATACATAGTCGAGCATTCATGCTGCCTTCGTACATGGTCGGTTTCTGCGCTCTATTTGCATTGTGTTCCATAGTCAGTTCGAGCTTCCTTATTTCCACATTCTTGGAAGCGTATGTCGTATAAACGGTCGTACTTCTAGAGTAGACAGAGTTACCTCTGAATATATCCCATACACAGAAATCAACTTTGCATGAGAAAGCTTGGCCAAAGCAAAATAATTTTCTTTGTTTTGTAAGGTGAAACCCATATCTAGAAACAGCTATAATTACGATATGTGTAGGAAGGTGTTAATATGACTATGAATATTTTTGTTGGACGTAACCAAGAACTACCATTTGTTCATTAGCTGAAAGGATCTCTTAGAATCTTTTGAATCTTCTAAATTCTTTACTGTCTTCTGTTAATAGAAAATGTAGCGTGACCCGCATTGAAGAGTATACACTATTAGTATTCCCAAGGAAAACACTGAATTTTTGACACTAAAGAAGAAAGTCAGCAATGTTTAAATGTTAATTTTAATATTTCTAGCTAGTGACAGTAATATAGAGACTTTTAGGTAAAAATCAGTCTCGTGGTGTATACCGAAATTTCTGAAGCTAAAAGATTTTTTTTTGCAATTTTTTCCAATAGTGTACGCGCGGAATCAGTTTCAGTATTGAGCAAGATAATATTAGAGTTTAATACTCAAAATTTTGGGTTTTTATTTTTGTTTGCCCCAGAGGGCATTAGCGCTGTGCGCAAATACTCTTTTATTTAACAGTTACGTTCAGAAGTCTTGCGGACAAGTTTGTGTAGTTGAAATCCAATTCAATAAATAGTTTTCATTTTAGTGTATGTGCTTTTTCGGTTGCGTTTCCCTTTTCCTCCCCTTTCCCCATCCTGATTAAAGAATTTCGAGCCGGGACAGTACAGTGATAAGTTTCTCTATCCTTTGTGGTTTTTTTTGATTAAATACAGGACTTGTTCGAGGCTCTTGCCACTTTCGCAAAAATATACTCCACAAATTATAGAATAGAGATTCCCAAAACAGATAGTGAGCAAGAGAAATTTCAATTCATTAAAAGGGCACTGAATGAAATGATAGAAAACAAAAAAAGTCACACAACAGTTTCATCATGAGACTGTCACATTTGAAGTCTTCGATGTAAGATCACAGGAAACACATTTATGATGGATTAATTGATTTTAGAAGAAACATGTAACTCTTCAAAGACAAGTTTTGTTCGTAACTATACCTTGCAGGGAAGCACGTGAAGGCATGTCAAATGCTTGCTCCAACTTAATTATAATTTTTGTGCTTGTCTGAAGACTCTGTTCTACGCCCATCTTTGTTTTTTGCATTTTTACATTTTATACGATGTTTGATGTTAAACATCGTTCAACCGTGTTATGTTAATTGATTTCTTCTGGTCTTTATTTTCTGTTGGTTATTCTTCAGGATTTATTTAGTAATTCTGACTATAAAACTATCTAGTTCTTGTGTCACTTTTTAATCTGCAAACACCTACCTATTTACGAACTGGCATGTTAATTTTGCTATCTGTTTTAAATGCATGTTAAGTTTTTTAAAGCTGATTGTATTTGTTACTTTGCATAGATGATGATGAAATGTGAAAATTGATAACATTCAAGGAAGCGATTAACATGAAACAAAAAAAAGATGATTTTGCTATCGAAATGCTAAAAGAAATATTTAGAATTCCATATTAGTACATACTTACATGTTTCCATCATTTCCAAATGAAGTTATAATGATCATAAAATTGTGAAATCGAACAAGATTGAGATGAGGTGTAAAATGTTCCATATCAAATAGATGACGTTTTCGACGGCAAATCTGACGATGATTTATCGTTCATCAAACTAACTTCGATGTAATTATTCTGAAACTCGTACCTGTTACAATATCATCGGAATAGCTTTCAACGCCGAATCATTTTGAGTGGGAATTAAATACCACCGAACTCTTTTATGTGAACAATAATTAACTTTTCTTGTAATTTTTTTTCTACTTAATTTTTTTTTCTTGGTGCATGATTCATTAGACTCACAATCTACATTATAACGACAAAGAACAATTCGCTTCTTAAAACTAAATAATTACGTACAAATACTCCTTTGTTATGTAAATCCTCTGTTTCATTCAAATTATAAAGTTTAATTAAAATTATAAACGTTCGTGAATGGCCGATTAATGCACTCGTGTAAACGTTCCCATTGTTGATGGCAAAACAAACCAAAACACAGCACGTACACATCAGACTTGGAAAACGTTGTAAGGAAGTATCCTCAGACATTAGGAACATGGCATCACGTAGGTTATTCTGCTATTTATTATGAACATGACCCAAGCATGTTCGGCTGTACGCATTTAATTAGGTACGCGACCAACACGCGTCTATAATCTTACCTCAAAATTGCTTAGTTAAGTTGGTTCATGTGTAAAATAAAATAAGGAAAGTAGTTGTTGTTTTACGACGGCGCATAAGTCGTACATGAATAAAATTACATAATATTAATTAGTTTATTTATTGATATCACGAAGAGTCACGATTTCTGGAAATTGCAGAGTTTTACCGTTAGAAAAAAATGATTTGTTTTTCTCAATTTATTGATATTCCCATTAATAATATACTAAAGCTTTCTCATGAGTTTTAATTATGCTTTATTTTGCTAACTTAATTAAATCTTAAAAACAAATTAACTGTAAAAGATTTGTGTGTTTCTGTTTAAGTAAACTGTAATTACAGTTGATCTTTTTTGCTCTTATTATTGCTCATATATCAAGATTGAAGTTGCCATTTCAATAATAATACACTCATGTTGGTCACGCCTCTGCTATATTTGATTGCTTGTTATTGGTTTCGTTTGTCATATTTTTGTTACTTTTTTACTTTACTACTTTAGATTTAAACTTATTTTGAATTAATTGATTGAGACATATGCTTTCTCCTTTTTTGACCTTAGATAAGATATTTCTTGTACATAGAAAGCAATCGGTATGTAAATGATATTGACACTCTGGAAGCCAGAAGGTTTTTACTATCGTCGTCAGAAAAGAGTTATTAGCAAATTCAAGAAGCCTCTGAAACTGATGTCACGATAAGATCTTGTAAATTTCAAGATTATCAAATGCTACCAATAAATACAAATAATACAAATATAGCATAATGAGCGAAGTTCAGAAAAAAATTATTTAGAATCCACTCCACTCCACTCTTCCACCTAACCCAATTAAAGTTAAGTGCCTGGTTCATAGTGTAGATGTTTTTGATGCTTCACCAATACGATAACCTTCTGAAAATTAATCTAGATGTCCTTCTTATCTCATTCCTCAAAATGTCGTGCCCAAGCTCTCGTTGTGCTACTTAAAATTACATTAACCGTGATTCAAGATCAATCCGCTTGGCTCGTTTTAGCAGAACAAAACTTTTCACAAGGAAACTATTTGGGAACCTTCATTAGACATTTATGTGGAAACCCAAACAAGAATTAATTATCGCGCAATGGGAAAAATTGTTTTAACTCTTTTTCTTCGGAACTGCATTGTGTAAAGTACAAGAAATCTGAAGCACTCGCTTGTTTTATTTTTCGGCCGCAAATTGCTCTTGTGGTCGTGTATATTGATTTTTTCTACGCTACACTACTATGTTTTGCAAACATCAAAAAGTCAAAATATATTCTTTGGCAATTAAGACAATAATACTGGAACAAAACTTAAATCTTAAAAGTCTTGTGGGGTGACAAGCTGTGTCTGAAACAAATTAAGGTAAGCAAAAGTGTTCAATCCAAACACGGAAACAAAGCGAATGAAGAGGATATTAAAAGCTCTCTTCGCTAATGCATCGACTAAGGCCTTTTTTCTCTATCTCAATATATGGGCCAAATTTCAGTTTTGTAAAGACGAGAAAGGCAAAAATTTTATAAAAATGACAAGGAAAGAATTACAAATCCTCAGACATTTGAGTTTATTGCTGTATTTGAAAGGACTGGGACATTTTGGCACAGAAAGATAAATGGTAATCTCAGACAGATTTATTAGCAAAAACTTTTGAACAGAAACTTATCAAACAACTTGGTTTTGACACTCGAGCTTTGTAATATGTTTCTTTTGTTATACAAGCCAATTCGGCCCGGGGTCTAAGTTTAACCACTTCTGATGTAATACATCAATGTATTGAATTTAGTACGCTGCAAAACCGTTTTTTGCTGTAATAATGCTAAAAAATGGTGTTTAAAACTCTGTTATAAAGGCTCAAACTGACTCGTTCCAAACTTCTTGTGTTTCTTGTGTTCCTTCATCAAATCATTCAGGAAAATCTAAATTAGTATACAGCATAAACTCTTGGTTTTGAGTGATGAGATTGTTGGGCTTGTTTGAATTGACATAAATTAATTGATAATATTGGTTTGACTATCGAGGAGTTGTATCAAAGATATTCTTGAAATCGGAGAAGAGTATTTTCAGCATTCTGGAGAAATATGACTGGCAGGTATTAACTAGTCCAAGCGGCGACCTACGCATTCAATTCAACTAATTAACGTGTCGCGTCGATTACGTACCGAGTAAGTGATGGACTTCATTAATCATTAGTTGCAATCGTGCTCGGATTTGCTTAGACAGACAAGCCGTTTCCTTTTTTTATGACTTCTACTTTAATTCTTTTCATAAATAAACTTGGTATTTGATGACGCTGATTTTACGGTCGCCACTTGGACTATATTCTTCTATAGCCCGAGGATATCTTTGGTTGTTCCCTGGAAGAGTGTTAAGCACTTCTGAAGTCCATCGGAAATATCCTTGCCTAGTCACAGACTTTCGTCGAAGGGTGGAAGTGCTCCAGATCGAGAATGCTCATGTAGATCGTCTTCTCCTTACTCCGGAACTGCTCGATCAGACTGCAGGAGACGGTGGAGAAGAAGGTGAACCTGTGAACGGATGAAGATTTTGTGTGTGCAACTGCGTATATTGGAGAGCAACCCGTTCCGCTGTTAGACGATAGTTAGACAGCAATCTTTCTCGTCATACCAAGTATTTAACTGATGCCTAAGGGGAAAGGTCAAGGCGGGAGTTTCAAAGTTCCACGCAGATATTGACCAGGCTTTTAGTATGGTGGGTGTTAGTTGGATTAGGTTGTTTGATTCTTCACTTTTGGAATCAAGCTTTTAGTCGAGAGTTCTTGAGAAAAGATCTTGGAGCCAATGGTGGTGGTCGAAAATGACACCCAGGAAGCGATGCCCTCCGCAAATCGGATGATGTCTTGACAATACAGAATGAAAAGAAGGGAAAAAAGTATAGATTTCTACGGTACTTCAGCTAATGAAAACACTTGAAAGGGGCTGTCTGTACATTCACGTATCCAATATTTTCTCGAGTTACGCTTGAACTAATTCTATTCACTATAACGTATAATACTTTTTTGATTCATATCGATCACGTCGTTTTATTACTCGCTTGATTACTGCCCGATGCTCATCCTGAATAGGTAAATGTTAATTATATTCGAAGACGTGCTCGACGTTGAATAGGATTTGTGGCATCGAACGATCAATTCGAAAGTCGAAGTGGTGGTTAGGGATTATACCATCAGTCTGTCGGTGAATTCTTTCTTTCAAAGACTGCCGATGGTGTTCAATAAAGCTCTATGGGCGGTATTGGATTAGTTTTTATTGGATAGGAATCGTGGTGACGGTTCTCCAAGCGGAGGAAAAGTATCCGTATGGAAGACCGGTGTTGATAAGGATGAAGGAAATTGGCAAATATGTCGGCTTAGGTTTTAGGATCCATGACTGTCACCTTGTTCATCAAGACGATGAAGTTGCAGACGACGTTGTCCGATCAGGACTCGAGATTTATTCCTTAGGTAGTATTCCCATCAGTTTCTGATACTTAAGACGGAAACTTTTTTTATCCTTATGGTTCCTAAAATACGTCTTTAAAGTTTGGAGGTATCTTGAAGATATATCCTATCGATTAGCTGGTTTTAATAACTGAGTGAAACTGTAGTTTAATACTTAAATTAATTAGATAATTGAACTAGCGTTGCTAATAATAAATAAACAGAGACACTGAAGATCTTGCCAGAAATAATGAAGTTTTGTATAACCCGATCTATGATAAAACAATTTTGATTGACTTTTTTTTAAAAAGAAGTTCTTGACATCGTAAACTACTTACTATTTATTTCTAATCTTCAATGACAGTTCAGTAGTTAATACTTTATTAGATATACGTTCATCACACAAGAAAAACTTGACATCATCAACTGTCACAGAGGAAAAAGAACTAATCTTGAATTACTGAACATATCCCGTGTGATAGTTATAAAGCTTGCACATTTACCATTTGTTGACAATACTTGAACTCAATAAAAAGGGGATAAATAAAATGAAATCATTGTTACTTCTATAAACAGTATATTAGTATTTACTTATGATAGAAATTTATGGGGGAATAAATATCCTCTATTTTACACATAGATTGTATATCAAAAGCTTTTTGTATTTTACTTAAAAGATTTACAAAAATAACAATTTCTTTTTACTTGCAGTTGTCGGCCTGGATGGAGGGGAGAATTCTGTGACCAATGTGAACCTTACCCTGGATGCAAACATGGTTATTGTAACGGATCTTCGTGGCAATGTATATGTGATACCAATTGGGGTGGAATTTTATGCGATCAAGGTAGGTATCTTTCATAAAAAAAAACAAAAATTATTACGTCATTATGTATAGATCCCTACGGTAAAAAAGACAGAATCACACATTCATATATATGAGGGCCCCACATTTAAACTAATTGTTTATAAGACATTGATGGACAACTTAATAACCAAAATGTCTAACCACACCTAATCGTTCTTTGTTGTTAAAGACCAAAAAAGTTGTGAATTCAACAGATGCGCAAAAACTCTCGTAGTGCAACTGCTGTAGAGACTGCTTGAAATAAAAAAGGATATGAGAGCTATCAAGGGAGACACCCCATTATCGTTTATCAAAATCTAAAATAAAAAAAAACTAGAGCAACAAATGCACTAAGGGTGTTTTAGTGGGATTATATATGTAGATGAGTTCGTTCCGGGTTGTAGAACATGTATAATGGTGCACTTGATCAAATGTAGTTCTTCGAAACCACCCCTGATAAATTTTCTGAATGGGTATTCCATTAACACGATTATGTTCAACCCTTTTTTATTGGAATTATCACGTGTATCCGCAGTTATACCTTTTGTTAACATATACTACTTTTTTATTTTTATTTATGTTACTCTCAGGTTAGAACGAGGGTTAGGGGCCATAAAAATTACTATGTATTAGCGTGAGTTACACTTTTATGCAATTAATGTAACATTAAGCTTTCTAATTTAGATTTGTCGATGCTGCTAGATTAATGTGAAATCTGATTAAAGTAATACACATTTTTGTCTGCAATATTTAAAACTGATATTGATTTAATTACTGTATACACCGTTCACGATGTTCATGGGTCGTAATAGGCCATGTTTTCATTTTGTTAGGTTGTAAGTGCTTTATGTTTTTTTGAAAATTGCTGTATTTGGCGCCGTTGCACGATCAAAAATTTTGCATAAACGTTTTTGTTTTGTAAAAAGAAGTTACAAAAAAAGACAACAGCATGAGGTCAAACTGTCATAAAATCATAACCTTGAAGTACATTAATCGTCAACAAGATTTTACAAGCCGAGTTAATAGATAAACAGCCCGGTTTACAATACTCAAACTGTCATTCTGCCACAGCCACATACGACTCATAAACATCATGAACGCTGTATACTTAGATTGGATTCTTTTTTTATGTTCTTTATAGCTTGAAATTTATTTTTTTTTTCTTGAAAAAGTTTTATTGCTGATATAGGCATTTAAGAAATTTTCTCTGGACAAACTGCGAAATGGCTTAGCTAACAAGAACGTTTGCCAAAATAAAAAGTAATATACATACTACCTTAGACAGACAAATGGTCAAAAATATTTTAACATACTGATATTTAATTTCATTTTTAGACAATTACAGTAGGAATTTAGAAAGGCGGTATAAATCAAAGCTCAGTTTACTTCAACATTTAAGCAATCTTCTCAATAACAATCTGTATCAGAGGGAATCTTCAGTAGAACTACTGTTATAAGTATCTAACGGTGCTTTAAGTTTTCCTGGATTGCTTTAACTTTAGTGTCTGAACATGTTATGTATCCTAATCTAATCGAAGGTGCTCCGTTTCGTCTAATCTCATGTTGTCTAATATTCTTCTGTCTCGTTTAATGCCGTAGTAAGTTAATATGAATAAGAAAGAACAAGAAAAAAGAGTAATAATTAAAAAACTAAGAAGAATAAGAATTGAAGAAAAATAAGAAAAAGAAGACTAATAATAAGAAAAAGAAGATTAATAATAAGAAAAAGAAGAATAATAATAAGAAAAAGAATATGAAAAGTGAAGAATCAGGTAGTTTAGAAATTTATTTGCTTTAGATCTAAAGATCTAAGGATATAACTAGATGTCTTCCGCCTTTAAATAGATTTCTAGGCAAATGCTTTTTTTGCCAATTATCTAATTTTATTATTTTACCAAACTACAACGCAAACTATACATTTGGGTCTTGATAGTGAAAAAGTGCTTGGAGACCTTTTTGAGGCTATCTGACTTACTTTTTCTTTTATGTACTGAACTGATACAGTGCCAGTTAACCGAGTTGAGTGATGATTTATATTCTAGTAACGCATTCATTTCAATTTGCAATATGACCTTATCGTAATAAAAGTTAGTTGGATACCAATTTATTTTTAATTCCTTATATTTATTTAATTAGAATTATTTGAGTTTTTAAAATTCAGATTCGTTTGACGAATTAAAACTGCACGTTTGTTGGGGATCACTGTTTGATTCCTCAATTCTATTGACATTCTATTGTTAAGTCAGTTCCACTCTTTTATACTCCGAAATACGTGCAACATCACCGTAGATTTAGTTTTTGAAAAAGGTAAGCAGATAAACTGAAGCATGTTTAGCGTTAATTGTTATGGTTTTACGACATCCTGGACAATTTCCTGTGGTTTTACTATACACCACATTTTCTCGCAAATTCCAGTTGTTGTGGTATTTTGGTAGATTTTGTAAAATAACAAATGCCAACTCAAAATTACCAAACAAAGATATAAATAAACAAAGGCCAGCATAACTTGTGACGTCACGGCTAGATTATATTAAACTTTATTGTTTATTCTGTTTTTGGATTTTTGGATTACATAACGCGTCATTTACATTCATGTTACATAATATAAATAATAATTTCATTTTTAAAATGAAATCAGCAATAATAGACAGTTGCAGTAAGTAAAGATTGCTGCTTTAATTCCATAACTATTAGGTTTTTTCAACAGTTAGTTTTTAGTGCCTTTGTAAATTGAGACATCGCATTTAAATTGACCATAAAATACAAAATAAAAACAAATTAAATATAGTTAAAGTTAAATGTATGCGAATAAAAAAAGAAAAAAACACAAAATGGTATTATAAGACAAAGCAGATGAAACACCGTGGGACTCACGCACAGGTGCTCATCGGTTGCTCTTTATGTCGCTAACTAAATAATAATCCTTAAACCGGATGCGACATCACAATCCTTACTTTATTAACGCAATAATTTAGTTGTCGACAATTTCTGGTCTAATTAAATTTAAAATATTTTATTACGTAAATAAATTCTACATATGTAGATTTAAAATTGACTTATTTATTTATTAAAATATTTAACAAAGTTAATTAATTACTAAAAAAAAAGGAAAAATCGTTCCCTACTGATGCGGACTCGAAAATTGTTTTTGGCATCCTTTAATCTTTTGTATTCTTTATTTTTCTGCCCAAGAATAAAATATCAAAAGAGCTGTCATATTAGTCGAGTAAGCCAGATTAACGACGGTGACACCTGAATTTCTTCTTCGCAGACATCGCATTTAATTAAAACTAACTTACGATTTGCAATGGAATTTCAATTGTTTATTTTTGTCTTGTTATATTGTTATTGAACCTAAACCTGTGTATGTATTTTAACATTTCTTTTTGATGAAATAAAAGCGAAAACAAGGATGTTAACAACATACAGGGTAATAAATTTTAGAGAAAAACACTTAAAACTATCCCCAACTACTCCTAGCTAATAAAAAAAGAGTGTAAAGTTAGTCGCAAGTTCGTAAATCACACAAGAGTCACTTTTTAAACTGTTAGAGCTGTAAATTCTTAGAGTTATTAAAATCATAAAGCGTACTCTGGTCATATATAATTGTGTAGCTTCAGTGAATTGAATGTACGCCATGGAATGCTTCAACATGTACCACATGTATACAATACATAGCAAAATCAAAAGGCAGGTACTGTTTAAACTCTACTGTGGTCGGTTAACCTAAAGGAAATACGGATGTTTTCTATTTCTCATTCGAGGAAGGTATTTATTGAAAATATTCGCGTGTAACCAATCAAAACTAAAGATTAACAGATATTATAAAGTGGTAACAAGATAATTAAGAAAATTAAGTGATTATGGTTAGCCTGCTAATCTAATTATAAGACTAGAAGTGTCATAAATTAAAGCCTTCTTCAACAGGTTTTTACCATTTTTAATTAATTCAACTGATGATTACATTTTTATTATACTTTGGATAATCTTGACTATAGAGGGTGTCTTGAAATGAATGGAAACCAAAATTAATACGATTAATTTATATACTAAAGTGTGCCATTACCAAGATACAGGGGGGTGTCTTCTTAAAATCCAACCGTTTGGCAATAGAATACATAGAAGATTTTATCGATCTTTAATTTTGGAAGATTTCTGAAATTTTGGTTTTACTTAAAATCAGCCCATTTTACGAGAAAAATGCAAAAGCAGCTTTTTTTTGTTTAATGAGTGAAAGTTGCAATTTAATTTGAAACTGCGAGACTGTATGTTGAGCTTTGACTACGATTACAAAGATATGATACGTTTATGTTTCCAAGGCTACTGACCTGGCAATTGTATGATGAACTAAAAGATTAGAGCTGTTATAAACCTTCTCATTTAATTGAGTCAACAAATTTAACGACGCAAAAAACTGAAGAAAATACTGTATAAAAGCAATCATTAAAGAGAACAAAGAGGAGTAAAGGATAAAAATAGAGAAATCTCGGCAGTAATACCACAGTACTCTAACCTGCAATCGTCTTGATGTTCCCTACTTCAGTTGATTTTTATCTTATAGGAAGAGCACTGATCTTGCTGTCCCCTTTATGGAATAAAATTCATTCAAAATATAGCAGATGAATTCTGAACGAACCGCAGAATTGTCAATATTTTGCTTTGCTTTTCAGGCAGATTTCTGCTTTTTTCTCTATCCCTGCCAAACTTTACTTGCTATTCTCAAATTTACTTCAGTACTGTGATTATTTTGTTTTTTTTTTCATTGGCTGTCTGATACGCAGATATCTTGCAACCAAACTACTTTTAGAAAGAAAAACAACCTTTGGTCAGATGTTACTTTTAAAATCAGCGCTTGGTGTCAAATTTCGAATTACTAGAAAAGTGGTTGGGTAAAGGAGATTTAGATTTGCAAGAAGTGCAAATGACTCTACAGGCGGTTTCAAGAAAAGTGTCTGTATGGTCTTAACTCTTTCGCAGAAGACTGGCAAAAGTGATAGAAGATGACCGATCTTTTATATACTACAAGTCCATGCATGTGGACGTAGTCCTGGTGGGTAAATGAATGAGTAAATCACGAAAACTAAAAACCGATCGCTCACAACCATCCATCGTTTGTTGGTAACTAATGTGAGATACATTGGAATGGAATCGGTGCGTGATTACGTATAGTGTTGTTGTGTATATGAACTGGGACCTCCGACGATGGTAGTAGTAGTGTTAGTCTCTGTCCGAACGTCGATAGTGGTCATGAAGCCTGCAGATAGCATGAGATGCCTAGCTAGGAGAGGTGGTGGTACATCGATTTCAAGGATAGACACGTCGAGATCTTTGCCAAACGATATTCAACCAGCATAGCGTACCAGTAACGAAACTTTACTCGAAAAAATAGATAATTAGGATGACCTAGATGGAAAGAACGGTACTTTGCTTTTTAGAACTACACGGTGATGAAATACCGTGTTGGACGGCCGAATGCAGCGATCTATCACAGAACCATTCTGGAGAGCATGGGCGACTCGGAAGTTGTTGTTATGCTTATTAGATGACCTGTGCTGAACGGTAGTGGTCTTGGTGGATTGCGACCTGAGGTTCAAAACTCCAGTCAGGGTGGCAGACGACACGATGGCTCCATGGTGATGAATGAAACATCAGACACTCTCTTAGATTGGATTTCGAAACGAATTTTATACCAAAATTTCCTAATAAAATGATTTTTTATTATGATGAGTTTGACCTTCACCCAATAAGGCCTTTGTTATGGATCTAGTTGTAAATTAGTAGTTTATCACTTGAAATTAGATTGCTGTTAGAATTAATGCCGTAAAACAAAGTAGTATGCTAAATGTTAAGGTGTGTATCAGAAGTAGCTGGACAAACTTCGACCGTTTTAAAATATATATAGGCGGTGTTGAAAGGTTATGCGGCTGCTTGTATAAAATTTGCAACTTGTCAAATCTTGGTTTTCATTAGTGGTGTTAGAATTATTGCACTGAAAGAGAGACAGCAAAATAATTTAAGTTGCTCAGTATATAATATGCTTGGATCGCACAATCAAAAAACAGTTTCAAATCATTCTTTAAAAGAAGATTTTAAACGTAGTACCTTATATTCGATTTTTACTCGATATTGGAAAAATATTGAACCAGAAAAAAAAGAAACCTGAAAGGAAACCAATTTTGACCTCGGTTAGAATGAATAATTTGAAGAAAGCTGCTGAAAATCGTAAGTACCCGGAAACTTTCTAACAAATTTAATGTTTCCAAAGATACAATCAGTTTGGTTAAAATGGGTATAAAGCGATACAAAAGAAGTATCAAACCCAGATATTCTGAAAAACAATTACGAGAGATACCCTTAAAATGCAGACTATTGCGGAAGAAATACTTAAACGAAGACGTAACTGTTATAATAGGCGACGAGAAACATTTTACATTTTCCAACAGCTGTGATATTACTAACCAAGGTTATTACATCAAAAATAAAAAAGACGCCTCATAAGACGTAAGATTCATTAAAAAAATCGAAATTTGAACCGAAGGTGTTAGCTTGGTGTTCAATTTCTGGCAAAGGAATCGTTAATTTTTATTTACAAACATAGAAAGGAGAAGTCGTTAATTCAAACACGTATATAGAAAAAGTTTACTTAAAATGCTCGATTTCGTTAAGAAACATCATGAATATGACAAAATACTATTTTGGCCTGACCCAGCTACATGCCATTATGCGAAAACGACCCATAATTGGTTAAAAAGCATAAAGATATGGATAGCACCAAAAAATGCAAATCCACCCAATGTGCCTCAGGCTCGACCCATCGAGTATTTATGATCAATCTTATCTCAGTTTGTGTATGACAATGGTTGGAAAGCATCATCGGCAAAGCAGCTGAAAACACGCATTGTTAATTGTTCCAAAAAATCAATCTGAACATCATCCAGCACATGATAGATGGCATCAAGAGCAAAATACGCAAAATAAAAGACCACGGTCTCCATTCTGTCTAATTTATTTAATTTTTTTTTGTATGTACATTGTGTTGTTTATAATTAATAAAATATTCTCTCATTCTGTTTCATTACTGTCCAAAAATTTACTTGCAACTTTGTCCAGCTACTTCTGATACATACCTTATGTGCTATGCCCTTGGCTGATTTCATTCTTCAAATCTTTCTATGCAACCGAGATCTGAACTCGAAGCTTTGTAATGGGATATTAGGGATTAGATAGAAATTCTTTTAATTTGCAATGGAATGTTTTTGCTGTGAAGAGGAAATCTCGAAACAGTTTCCTCTTCTAGAAATGAGCAAATACATTTTGTCCAGAACACTTGGCTGTGGGAAACAGCAAATCAGTAACAGAATGAAAACGAAAGTCAAGATTTCGTTATAGACGCTACACCTATAAGGACGTTTAATGCATTTATTGAATAAGAAGTTGCACTTAAAAAGGTCTTGTCAGAAAAAAACGATTTTGAGCTTATTAGAACGTTTGCTTGGTAGGACTAGAGGGTAACCTTGTCATAGGGATAATCACAAAAGAACAAATAGTTCGTTTAAGTGTGGTGTAAGTGAAAACTTATTTTCAAAAAGGAAAGCAACTCATCTCAATTATTTTCCAAGTGTTCAACATGGGAAAATCTATCTAACTAATAATAATTGATACAAATGTGCATTTTCACGTAAAAGTTCTTTATATTCTTCATCGTTTATTTTGATTTTCTATAAAATATTATTGAATCAACTGCTTATGTATCGAAAATCGAAAGGTGTTGTAATAAATAATAATCGGTTTTGGTGTTTAGTGAAGCTAAGATTATCTTAATAAAATGCAATAATTCGATCGGAATCAATATTGTAGAACAGCAAAGTTATGGCCACACCAATGATTTATCTCTCGACTTGACAATATTGTTGACCTTGTAGACACGATCTTAGCATGTCGGAATAAAAGCAAAGATAAGCAGATATTTTGAATAAAAAAAATCACGACACACCCTCTGAAAATCGAGTTACAGAGCACCAAAGAGTGCCGAATTTTAACGGATTCATATAAGTAGTAGGTATGTAATTATTTCAGGGAGTTACCAGTGGTGAAAATTCCTATTAAAATCCGGTTTTTGTTTATGCTGCTTTATAACTCGATTTCTAGAGGGAAATAACAATCTAGTGGGCCTTTTCTTTTCTTTGACATACTCAGATCTTCCTTACAAGGTCAACAACGGTGTCAAATCGTGCGATGAATCATCTTTGTCCTCCTATCTCCGCTGTGTATTTTAGTCCGAATGGATAGGCATAAAATGATTTCTTTGGCTTTTTTTTGCATTCAATGTGAAATCACATGTTGCATTTACTTTTACTAATAAAAGCATTGATTAATCGAAAATTACCACAATAATGAATGATGAAGTCGAACAATCTAGATGCATTTTAGTTTATTTCTATTTACTCATCCATGTAAATAGAAATAAATTGATGTATGGTTATGACACAGGAGATGATATTATTTAAATGGTTAGATTGAATGTATAAGTAATTTCCTCGTGGAACTGCTGAGTAGTTATTTATATTATATTTTCTTGTATTTTCTTTTTTTGATTGACAATTACTCGATGCGTATAGATTTTGTTTTTCTTCAATTCTAAGCAAGATCCATGATGGTGGTGACTATTATACATGTTTAAATCCACCAACTGTTCATATCCGTATATTCATACAAACAAAATACACAAAAACACCTTAGGGATTCAAAAAGTAAGAGCTGACAAATCTCCCCCCTATCGACAGTTTATTCAACAAGGGCAATATCTATACAATACTCTTATTATAATTGTAATAATGGGACCCTTGTGTTAAAAAAGAAACATACATAACAGTAGACCGTTTCATATCAAAGAACGACAGCCGGTATCAAAAAATTTAATTGATTCCCATCGCTACAGCACAATGCTCTCAACAGGCTAGGTACAATTGGATTAAACTTAACGCTTTGATAGGATGAGAATTATCATATCAAATTATGCAGGTTGGTAAAACTGGTCCTCTAATGTCCCACTCACGTCAAGATAGTGTCTGTCGAAAATATAATTTAGTGGCTGCCGTCTTTTTTAGATAACAACCAGATCGTGCATACCACCAGTTGCTCGATTTTAATTTGTGTGTGGTCAAGTCAAATAATTGAAAACCAATAATGATATATACGTCAGGAATTCTTTTCGTGTTTAGCTTTTAATTTATTTTAAAACTGCCAATTTTAATTTGTTAACGCTTCGATAAATTATTCCAATTTTGTATCTTGTTACAGATTTAAACTATTGTGGTACGCACGAACCATGTCTAAATGGAGGTACGTGTGAAAACACAGCTCCTGACGCTTATTTATGCACCTGCCCTGAAGGATTTTCCGGAACTAATTGCGAAGTTGTCGATAACCCTTGTGCACCAGCTCCTTGTCAACATGGAGGTACATGCATGGAAGCTGGTGGTTCGTTTAGTTGCGAATGTGCTCCTGGATGGACCGGACCGACCTGTACTATTGGTAAGTTTTATTTGGAATTCTGATTACATTTATATCTTAATAATTTAAACACAATAAAAATTAATCTTCTTCAGTTTATCAATTTAATTAACGATTATGCAATACGGTTCGGACCATAGTAATTAAAGCAAAAACTAATTAATAAAATAGTAACCGCGGAATACCACATCACACCTACACACAAAACCCAATCAATGTTAATAATCGAGTTCCTTAGATAAAAATCTAAAAGAAACGCAATTCAAACCTCACAATATGGAAAAGTTAAATTGCGGTAAGAATTTGGGCGTAAGCAGGTTGTAGAGAGAATTAATAGACTATAGATGTATAAAAATAGGAGCCCGACTGGGCAGTATAAATCAGCCCGTACCTGGCAATTACCGCGCTCCCCCGCCCCGTTATTATATCTATTACTGGCAGGGAGCTTTGCGATCGCGGGGAGACTTAATTATGGCCGGACTGCGGTGCTGCTCTTCACCTCTGACCTCACATTCCAGTGCTGCCACCTATACAACACGAACATTGTTCTATCCGTGTATATTCTGATGATGTACACATATTACACTGGAATCTTCAGTTAATTTTTGTCTATTGTGATTTTTGTGTACCATTTCCTTTCAGAATAAAACTTGAACGCCGTCGTCGTCGCGGCGTGAAATCAGCAACAAAAACGGATTTTGATTGCGTTGCAACTGAACTAAATATTTTGTTTTAATTTCAGTTTTATTTTAAAACCAATATCAATAAACCTTTTACTACAGCAATAACTTAACAGTGAATTAAGACATTAGAAAATGTAAGTGAAATAAATGTCTCACGACAACCTCACCTAATTCATTAACATATTCTTCCGATTAAACAGCGTAATGTTAATCAATCATGGTCTTAACATGTACATAAAAAAGATAAAATCGGGGTCTCTGTGCGTTCTATATTCGCAATATACATGTTTAACAGCGGTTACATACCATGTTCATGTGAATTATGCATCAGCGCACAATAAAAACTGAAGTGAATGAGAATTATCGAAATGATGGCCTCAAATTACTGCCTTCGATGTAATGGTCGATGAAATATATAGCTTCTGCTTTCGAAATTACGATCGAGAAGTGATTCTGAGGATTGGAAATTAATAAAAGTTATGTTTTCAATTGACTAGTTTAATATCGCGTTTCTAGTAATGTTACAAGCAAGATATCGATCAGACTAGATTGCTATCTTGTTTTATTTTATGTTATTTTATATTGTAAGACTAATAAAGTAGATCCGTTTGGATCTCGAGATACATGTATTATGTAATATTGAAGTAATGGCTGCGAGTGCTTTGTATTGTGTTAAATGATTAGTATTGCGGCTATTTTGAGCCCAACAGCATTAAACATAAATAAAACATATAGCTACAGATAGTACAGTATGACAAGTATATCATGGATTTGTTCATATCCGCTTCATGCACTATCGTTCATCTATAATTTTCGTTTCTTGATAAATCTCAATCATTTTTTAGCTGAAATCGTTTTAAAGTCATCACACTTAGCCACTTTATATTACTTTTATTCTTCCAAGTAGCTTAAATGTTTCAAAAAATTTTGTATTGTTTGTACAATAAAAGAAAATGCCAAGAATACTAATACCACTTTTTGCCCTCTAAGACCAGTAGTTTCTAAAGAGAACTCTCCAGTTCCCAGTGTCACCTACAGGTGCCTAGATTACCCTGTAGTGCAGCGACCGAGCTGCAATGAAAATCTTGTAGCTTATGCTGT
>VTPC01090835.1:5385-57405 GCA_011009095.1 Ignelater luminosus | reverse complement strand
ATCGCTAAACACTTGCCGAAATAAATCACATTTACTACTTTTTTAACCCTATAACAAGAGTATCTTGGACAAGGTCACTTTTGACCAGAAAAATCTTAATTATGTGTGTTACTATTTTGAATAAAAGTTGGCTGGCTGCTCCAACGCAAACCCATTTTGATGCTAATTCAATTTTGTACAAACCCAAGATGGTGTTGTAGCATCTTTAGTAAAAAAGGATTCCATTTCTATTCAACTGAAGTACTTTACTACTACTATAATTTATATAAAGTCAAAAGAATATAGAAGACAGTTAGTTTCTTGAAGAGCAAACATTCTTTTATACAAGAATCAAATTTTGCAAAGCTCTTGTAAAATCTACCGGCCGATGTATCACAAGGTTTTAATTCTACGCCCTGTATTAAACAATATGTAGGTCTACTGTTTTTCTGTTTTCTTACGATTATCATTAAAAAAAATCTGTTTGAAAATTCTACTAACTTTAGAAATAAATGTAATGCTGACAAGCATGGTAAATTTCAAGAAGACTCATTTTAATTTACATCTATTTAGCGCACCATTAAAGTGCAACGAATATTATTACAATCTTGTTTAACAGCACGAATTCAAAAAAGAACAAAATAGTTAATGATTCTATAAATAAACCAGAATTCCCCTATTAAACCAATTCTCACAGACCAGGTAAAACTGAAAAACAAGTTCTCAAATGTTTGTAGTTAGTCTCCGAGCATGTACGTTATCTTTGTGAAATATCTCTTCAAGTGCCGATCTAATAATGAGTCTTCCCGAGAATAAGATGTCAACTAACCACATTATTAATTGGCTTTCTGTTTGAAATGACAATTAAAATATAGATGAGTGATTTGTCGTGGTTATATTCGCGACATGACAATGTTCTTCGGTATTTCTGATGCATTCGTAAGATATTTTATCAGGAGCGATCTGTCTATGGATAAAGAATATCACCTGTCAAACTTCTAAGCAATAGATTTTAATTATAATATTTATATTACGGGTTATTTGTTGACCGAATTTACTATTCTATAGATGGTATTTGTTGAAAGTTATTTCATCGATCGAGAGCGGTGGCAAATTTTTGATGTTACTAGATTACGGAGCGGAAGCTTGTGTCATTTAAATGACATCTTGTTTGATAATTCAGATGAAATATGAAATGGGAATGACAAGCTATAATTATTGAAGCTGCACCTTTTAAATTTAAAATCGTTTTAAATTCTTATATTTATTTGTGTTTTGTTGAATGTCAAGTTATCAAAATGTTTAAAACTGTTTTGTAACTAACTGTAAAATAAAAACAAACAGAAACAACAATAATGAAAGTTACTCTTTCTTTAACACTGGTGATTAACCTTAACAATAACCCTTGTTTCATACGGTTGATTGATTCTTGTAACTTAAATTTGCATTGGACAAAAATTGAATAATACAATAGATCGACTGATATAATCAATACATTTTTCTGTTTCAGATATTGATGAATGTGCTTCTGCTCCTTGTCAAAATGGAGGCAGTTGTGTAGATCTCGATGATGCTTTTTCTTGCCAATGTCCCCCAGCATGGGAAGGCAACGTTTGCCAGTTTGGTAATTTAATTAAACGTAATATTTTAATGAAATACTAATAACATTTTTACAGATGCAGATGAATGTTTAACAAATCCCTGCGTGAATGCCCATTCTTGCACAAATCTCGTCGGTGATTACCACTGCAAATGTAGAGTAGGATGGATGGGAAAAAATTGTGATCAAAACATTAATGATTGCGTAGGTCAGTGTCAACATGGAGCTACATGCATCGATCTGGTCAACGACTACCACTGTGCTTGTCAACCAGGATATACAGGTAACTTATTTCAATTTATAAACAGGAAAGAAAATCAATAATTTTCTAATTTACATGTTTATGCGAAATCGTGAACTAATTATTTCTAAGGATTTGCTTTAGATTTTGTATAAATAATATTTACAGTAAACTTAATCATATATTTGCTTCTTTATTCTTCTCGTTACTCGCTAGTGTAAACCAAAAGGGAAGGATATACTGGCGTTAATAAAAAGGGAGTCTTGAACATATATTACGATAACATTCGCACGTCAACTGCAGTTTTAATGACACATTCCTATTCCACGTTTCGCACGAAGAATTTTAGAATGATTTCAAGTTAGGCATACTTATATCTACACGAATCGTTGTAAATTCGCGTCTTGGTGAACGAACGCTTTTATCTGATTTTAATCTGTAATCATAAAGAAAAGCGATCTCGTTAAAGACAATCTCTGCAAAGAAGAATGTTAATGAATATTGGCTAATCTTGATTTAAAATTTTTTTACAAAGGTTTCGTTTGATTATAGCCTTGATTTTTTGAAATCGTGTTTTAAATTTGTTTATAATTTGTTTGTTACCAAATTATCCTTAAGAAATACCTTACATACATTCAATTATTTTAAACAAGAAAATAAAGATTTAAATCTTTTATTTGAATATCTTTCTCGTTTTTAAATTTTATTTTACCTAAATTTAATTAATTGTTAAATGCTTCTACTACTGCGTTAATCAAATCTTAGGTATTCGTTTAAAATTATTTTCTTAAATAAAAAGTTTGATTTTGATTGCAATGCTATTTGGAATAGTGATCTATCTAGATTTTTATTTAAATTCTATGATATAATAACGTTATTTTGTACCTCCTTAATCACTGTTTAATTATTTAACAAAGACACCTCTAGACAGCTGTTTCGTCATTGTTATGAACTCATCTGTTCAATACACACATTTCTTGTTGTCTTTTTAGAAGCGGATTTAGGTTTGATTGCGCCGTAGACCTATCTTGATATGGCCCCCTTTTTGTTTTTTTAAAGGTGTATACCGGGTGTCTCAGACTACCCATCCATTCCTATTAAAATTAAGGGGTTTGAGATTTTTCGATGAAACAAACGGTTCCCTCACTAAGTTTGACGTGCTCTTTCGGTTGGTGTAAAAATTGAAAATTCCCAAGCCTCTCTATCGGGGCGATAGGGGGCAACTTTAAAATCGTAAATGGAAACCCCTATATTTTATTGCAAATTTGAATCCTAAGCCGCAAAATACATATAATTTATTTGAAACATTTTGTTTCGATCGTAGCAGATTACGCGAAAAACGCGAAAAACTTCTTAGCGCAGTCAATTTTTTCCGCGCCAGAATGAACGCTTACATCATCCAGAATGGCACACTCACTAAACATCTTCTTTCATAAAAGTATTTGCATAATTGTAGAATTGTTTTTCGATTAAAATAAATTAAGGAAAAATAATTATTTATTTAAATGTTTAATTCCCGTTTGATCAATGCAGTTTAGAATGCAAAGTAAATTTTTCATTAGACATGCTTTTTTTAGGAATTGAGAAAATGGGTGAAAACTGGGGATCAATGTAAAATGTAAAACTATCCCACGCCACTCACCCGCTTCCCCACCCAAGGGTGAGTTGGCAGTTCAATTTTAGCACAATTTAATAATTATTTCGATAATATTTAATATGTTTACTTTAAAATTTTGATCGGAATGTCAGCTAAGAAGTTTTTTGCGTTTACGAACCGAAAAAAATGTTTCAAATACATTAAATTTGCAATAAAATATAGTAGTTTGCATTTACAATTTTAAAGTTGCCCCCCAATAAGGGGGGCTCCGGAGTTTCCAAGTTATACTCCATCCGAAAGAGCACGTCAAAGTTAGTAAGGGAACTGTTTGTTTCATAGAAAAATCTCAAATCCTTTAATTTAATAGAGGTGGGCGGGTGGTCTAAAACACCCGGTATAAAATATACAGGGTGTCCCGTAAATGCCAATAAAGCTTCAGGTAAACATTTTCTTCTGTTAGTGCTTATGGCAAATCTGCAGATAGAAAATTTCTCCTCAGCTTAGTTTTCTTGTACTGGTCACAAGTTAACATTTTTAACACTAAATAAACAGAAACCAAAGAATCGAATCCAAATGAAGCCATTACGAATTCAACAAATGAATCTGTTGAAACAACAATTGTTCTTGATAAAGCACAGAACTGTTATATTTCTCTTTTCGAAGATGCTGTTAAAAATTGAATTCTTACCAAGAAATAGATATGACAAACGTGCAAGTCTTGGGTGTACTGATAAATCCGATGAAGTTAGTTGCCGGCAATTCTTTGAAGTTTTGACAATTTTATGGTTCATTATCACTGGAATAAAATTAATAAATCTTTGATTTCTTGCGATATGTTAGTTCCTGTATTCGGATAATTTTGTGTTTGCCTGCAGCAGCGTTGCCAAGTTTAAATTTCTTTTTTTTATTCGTGTGACAAATCTAAGTACGTTGGAACATTCGCCTTTTCAATTTTGGCATCTTAAGAGCTTGAGGGAGGCTGCTATCTAAAGGTTTGTTGGCATTTGCGGGACGCCCTGTATAATAATAAAAACATAAAAAAACAATTGTGGTAAAAGACAAAGAGTTGAGTAAAACCAATCCAATTTTTTTATATTTTTATAATTCCCAAAATTTTCAATTGTCAATTAACATTTTTTTTATTTCAATAATTAGATACTTAATCATGTTAAGGTATAATTGTCCGGTCGAAAAAATAATATTTTTGAAACATCTCTAAAGATTTTTCATAGAATCACCGGGACACTCTATGAATTTCGAATGTTGTCCCGGCCCGGGTCTCGCGGGCCCAAGCCTAAATCCATCACTGTCTTCTTCAAAATAATTATAATAAATATTCTGTTTACTTATTTTTTAATTATTTCAGGACGAGATTGTGCAACAGATATAGATGATTGTGCATCAAACCCTTGCAAGAATGGAGGCGAATGTGTCGACCAAGTAAACGGTTATAGATGCATCTGTCCTGTAGGATTTACTGGCCACGAGTGTGAGGTAAATCAACAATTTTATTATTTCTTGTTAACAGTCAAATGAACACCACTAAAGCATACAAAAAGAAGAATTTACATTCACATCCAATTAGAGCTAACAAGTAGATAATAAAATATTACAAATTCCCCTACAAACCCATCATCGCAGTCTATTTATACATTTTAAAGTTCTCTACATGTAGTTAAAACAAAATTACTAACGTAATGATGGGCATTTACTTATTTCTTGCGGCAAACAAATCGTTTTAGCTTGTATGTGTATGTGTATGCCAGTGTGTGTAAGTAGGTAGTAATCAAAAGACATGTCCGCCTTTGGGGACATTTAGCGAGATAATCGACCGCATTTCAATATAGTTGTTTTTAAATGACAGCTGCCAAGTGCTGGGGCGTTTCTTGTAGACACTTTTACAAGGACTTCTACAACTCTTTTTGTATGTTAACTCGCTCTTTTAGGAATCAGTTAAAGAAGTCATTTAATTTAGGAAACGCCGCGTTTGAGAACGATCTATTGGGTTCAGGTTCATCTGTAGGCGTTATCATGAATAATGCATGTTTGAAATGAAATTAAATTTTAATATCTTGTTGTGTATTCTAATTAGACAAACTAAAAGTTGGATATGTTTACTGTTTGGTATTAGTATTTTTTTTTATTAATTAATCTTTATTTCTTCCTCCAGAACGATTATGATCATTGTAATCCAGATCCTTGTGAGAATGACGCTCCGTGTTTTAATACTCAAGCAGATTATTATTGCCACTGTCCTGAAAGATGGCAGGGAAAGAATTGTAGTCTTCCAAGGCTCGTTTGTGATAATCCTCCATGTGATGACGGTAAGTAATACCTTTTGCCAGTTAATTTATGATTATACACCAGTTCCTGAATATTAAATCATATCTACCTGCAATAAAACACAGACTTCAGTTTTTATAAAAAACATAGATACCCATTACATTCTAAAACTTGTGATGACTGAATTTATGCAGATATATTTTTGTGATTAGACAATTAAAGAAAAAAAAAAAAAGAAATGCAAAGTCATTGTTGAGATCTACAAAAGCAACGTGTATTTATTGTTGTACAATAGCACTGATGATAGATATCAACTGGAGTTTATCATCTATTCGATCTCTATTTAGAACTTATTACTGGTTTTGTTGTAATATTGTTAGCCCGACACACGTGTAGGTGTTTTGTTATTATGTTAATTACACTTTTACAGCAGTTATTTTACACTCAATAAAACTTTCTTTCACGTTTTAACATTAATCATTTACGGCGATGTAATTAATAATAATTTCTTAGATTTGAAAAAAGTGTGTTATGTCTTTATAACTGTCATTATTAATGCCTTTTTACAACGTATTTACATTTGTTATTTATACTTATTGTTTGATGTGTGTCTGTTTTGTTTTTCATTGTTTCACTTTAAATAACATGTAATTAGCTGGTTTCTAAGCATAATTTAGTAATAAGATGTGATTGAGAGTTACTGTCAAAAATGCACTACATAGTAATAATGCAACTGATTCTTGAACTTTTTGTTTTATTGAATGTTACATTATAGCTATATTGCAATTGAGAATTTTGTTTTCATTTCTACTAATTCTACAGTTAGAAAAACTTGAAAGATAGATAACTCCTAATTATTTTTTATCTTTTTTAAATTATAGACAGATATTCCAAACCTTTAGACAACATTAACATTACAAATTAAAAACAAAAAATTTAAAAAACTCATCAGAAATTTATCTACCCATAATCAAATTAAACATTCTTTCAAAATTTTTTCTAATAGAATCTTATAACAACAGGAAATTGCAAATCACCTAAAAGATTTTAGATGGTATATACAAAAATTCCTAAAACATAACTTACTACATTATCACGTCATTACGGAGTTGGTGACGCTGAACGCGGTTAATATTGTGCATGAATCTCATGGTGACGCGCTAGTTGACAGGTAATTTCGTGTTCAAGGAGAGTGGGGAGCTGCTCCCCAGGGGAGCCTGAAGTCCTGCTGTGCTGGAAATGGAGCCGGTCCAGCCGACTCTTCTTGTTTCATGTTTTGTCCGTTATCCTTAGTTTATACAGAGGCATTTGATCTCTCTTTTTTTACGGCAAAATATTTTAAGGCAAAATCGGTATGGTTATGCCAAAAATTCTAAATGGTAGATAGGTACATGTTTTTACTGGGTAATTCAATACTCGTTTTAAGAAAAATATTTTTATTTTCTCTTGTAATAGAAGAAATGTCCTAAAATAAATACTGCAGAATTTAAAGCTTTTTATAGAAATAAATCTCTGTTTGTAAAACTCCCATCAGCTTTTAAATAACTGTTAAACATCATAACGATATCCTGCTGTTTTTTCAAGCCTCCAAAAGCAGCATATACCTCTTGTATCTTTCTTGAACACCTGTAAAACTTTGTTATTTTAGAGAAATAGCAATAAATGGCCTGAACTTGAAAGTAAAACTAAATTAGCTTTTATTTATTTTCGTTTTTTACCGACTTAATAGCAGCGTTTTTTAAAAGTTTCTTGATTAATCAGACAGCAGCAACATATGGAATTTTGTTACAAATTTATAATGTATTTTTGTAATGATAGGAACATGCAGTAAAAATTAACTTTATAAATGTAACCATTCATTGTTCCTACATGCAAGAATAAAAAGAGAAAGGAAGAAACTTGTCTTGAACAGTATTAAGATTCGTATCTACCTGTCCTGTATGGTCGGCAATATTTTATTAAACATTAAAGGGATTAAAATTGACGCATCATCAAAAATTCTGTCAGTTATCATCACATTAATAAAACTCATATTGATATACCAACGTCCAATATCGCTTTGCAATTTATTATTAATCTTGACATATCGTATCGCCAATGAGTTAAATAACCGCAAAAATCAATTTGTGTTTTCCATTTTGTTTGTTATAGACAAAAGAATGCCATTGACTATAATAATAATAATAATGATAATGATCATTGCAAATTTAAGGTTTGTGCAGATAGAGCAATTACGGGTTCATATTCCTCTCAATGTTGTATTTCAAAATAATGAAATGGATATACCCGGAACCACTTTACAAGTTTCTAAATCTCTTTTTTTAACTAAGATAATTAAACTTATATTACTTAAAGAGTAGCCAAAGTTTTATTACTTTTTTTGTTCAGTCTGTTCAACAAGAGCGTGTAGTCAATAAACCCATCGAAATTTAACTAATAAAGATTCTAATAAAACTTTGTAATTTATTTTTTCTGAAAATTATATTTAATAACATTATAATTGGATAAAAGTTTATTTCAAAGGTGTTACGAGTCATTTTCTTACGGAATCTGGATTGATTTCTGTATTCTTTATCTTGATAATCAGGCAGAAAATGATTAGCAATTGAATATATCAATGTCATAGTAACCTCAAACATGTAGGTAGTTTGATTGATGGTAAATTGAATTGTAGGATTTAAAGGACGTTGACTCCCGTTTTCCTGAAAACTCGATTTTTCAATGTAACTTTTCTGAAAAAAATGTTTTGTCCTAATATGGCAAATATCTAAATGAAGTTTTCTTAAAGTGTCGTTCCATTGTTCTAGTATTTTCTCTTGCTTATATTGCTCTATAGCTTTAATTAATGGGGCTTCTTAGCAGACTTGTGCTGCAACTCAAAATTCTTTTCTCATTTCAACTCAAATTGATTATAATTTAAAACAGTAATAATTAAATCTATAATAGCAAATGAAACAAATATGCAGTGTGTCCACATTTGCTAAAAACGAAATTATCTTATTTTTTTTTAAATAAAAAGCATTTCCCACTTAGCGTGCCATGGCATTAAACGTATGAAAATTATTGATTTTTGTCAGATAAATTACATTTGTTGTGTAACAATTGCTAAAACAAAACAAAAGACGCTTTTGAGATACTTTACTGAGCATTCACAGATAGCATCAAACAAGCAGCTAATGTCCCATAAAAGCGTATTTATTTTGTTTTAGCAATTTTTGCATAACAAATGAATTTCTTTGATAAAACTCTACGACTTTGTGTGTTAAATGTCATGGCACACTATGATGAAAAATGATTTTCACTTCATAACTCGGTAAAACAAAAGAATAGCTATGTCAAACCATGTATCGCTGAAAAGCATTTAAGGCGTGTAGTTCAGTAAGATGGAAATCAAGTAGGCGTTCCATTAGAAAAAAAATTGGATTTATGTTTCACCGCCGAAGTAAAACAAAAGACAATTGCGAAAATAATTTTTTGTGTTTCGGAGTAAATTCTCTAAAACACCCTCTTTGCTGTTCTTTTCTATCTTTGCTCGTTCCTGAGATATTTTACTTAAAAAAAAATAAGATAATTTCGTTTTTAGCAAATGCTTAGTAAGCCGTGAACTTTTTTAAAAAAACAAAAAATAAGTAAACTAATCTCCAAAGTAGCCAAATCTTTTCTAATTTAACCGACTTCGTATCTCTTACAATTTCCGAGATCCCAATAGTGAGCATCGAAATGTATTGAGTTACAGTACAAATTTGCTACAGGTCTTTAAGTTAAGTGGCCCACCCTGTATATCTACTTAGTTAATGTTTTCTTAGAGTTTGGTTTGTTTGTATTTAGGTCGCTGATTGCTTTGGTCGTTTGTCCCACTGAGATTTCGGAATTGAGAACTTTCCCTTGCATCTCAGTTTACATCTAACTGAAAATATTATAACCTACCAGCAGGTACTTTTAACAAGCCAATCATTGATACAAACCCTACAATTTTACTTTTTTTTTCTAAGAACAAAGCAAATTTTGCATTTGTATCTATCTAGAAATACTCAGTCTCAGCGGCGGGATCAAACCCGCAATCTTTGGGTTCTAACCAAAATATAAATCTTAATGTTTCTTGTATTCTTCTTTATGTTTACCTTTTATTTATGTCAATCATTCATGGTACATTTGCATGCATACAGTCTTGTTAAACAGCTTGTACTTAGTACAATGTAAGATCAACATAAAGAAAGATACACTCTAATATGTCTGTTTCCATATACTTTTAATATTTTGAAACCAAACTGTAGTCTGTGCATTCACTATTTTAAGCCATACATAAATAAAGTTTGCAAACGAACAAGTTTAAAGAAATAGTTAAAACCAACCAATTAAATAAGTATTCGAATTTTTGTTTTTAGGTATTGATAGTTGCATGGTTGTGTCTGCAGGGGGTAGCAGAATCTCATCTCCAAGCGTTTGTGGAGAACATGGTCATTGTGTTAATACCCCTGGTGTTGGCTCTCGTTGTTCCTGTCAACCTGGGTACACAGGAAAATATTGTCATGAGAGTAAGTTGTACACATAATTTTCTTTATTTTACTATCGTTTATACTAACATTTATCTCTTCTTCAGATATAAATGACTGTAAAATAAATCCATGTGAAAATGGTGGTACCTGTGTGGATAAAGTAAATGCTTTCCAATGTATATGTAAGGAAGGCTGGGAAGGAGCATTGTGTAATATAGGTATGTTTGAATTAATAAAATGAAAGCTATTTGATAATAGTAGCAAACATTTCAGATGCTGATGACTGCAATCCTAATCCCTGTCATAACAATGGTAGCTGTAGTGACAGAATAGCAGATTTTGAATGTGACTGTAAAGATGGCTGGAAAGGAAAGAGTTGTACTTTGAAAGATAGTCACTGTGATCATACAACTTGCAAAAATGGAGGTACGTGTCAGGATCTAGGAAGTACATTTGCTTGCAGATGTCCGCCTGATTGGGAAGGTACAGTGCGCATCTTGAAATTTATTTGAAATATTATACTGACCAAGTTATTTATTTTATTAGGCACAACATGCCATATTGCTAAACAAACAGCATGCCGATCAAATCCTTGCCAAAATGGTGGAACATGTGTCAATACAGGTGATTATTATCAGTGTATATGTCGTGATGGTTTCACAGGAAATCACTGCCAAGAAGATGTAAATGACTGCATACCACAACCATGCTATAATGGTGGAAAGTGTATTGATGGTGTTAACTGGTTTTTATGTGAATGTGCCAATGGTTTTACTGGTCCTGACTGTAGAATAAATGTAAATGACTGTGCTTCCAATCCTTGTGGTTATGGTGGAACCTGTATGGATGGCATTGGAGAATTTCAATGTATTTGCCCACCTGGTCGACGTGGAAAAACTTGTGAATGTAAATTACATTTTGCAAATCACCTTTAGATTACTGTACTAATAATCTTTGTTTTTTCTGCAGTGAATGACGTATCTTATCTACCTCTTCCTGGTAGTTGCACTTGGCAAAGCCATACATTTGAAAATAATGCAACATGGCAGCATAAATGCAATACTTGCATATGCATTCATGGTATTGTTAAATGCACCAAAATTTGGTGCGGTCTTGGAAACTGCAGAAGTACCAACAATCAAAACTCCATTTGCAACTCCAATCAAGTCTGTGTACCTTCACCAGCCGAATCTTGCCTTACACCACCATGTATACCATATGGAGAATGTAGAGATTTAGAAAGTGGTCGTCGTGTTAAACCACCTTTGTTGCCTAGTCCAGGAACATGTTGGCCAAATCAAGCTGTCCTTAGTAATAATTGTGCTCGTTTAACTTTACTGTTGGATCGTGCTAAATTGCCTCATGGAATTACTGTGGAAGGACTATGTAATGATTTAAGGCGTTTATTAGCTAATTATGAAGCACTGAATGATCGCCAGAATGAACTTGTTCTTTTGTGCGATTTGAAGACGGACTACAATGATACTATTGAAGTCACCTTGGTAAGTAATTGTAGTGCTACTACTGCTATGTGTATATATAAATTAATTTGCCATTATATTCCAGTCTGGGACTGAAGGTGTCCTTGAGGGAATTCGTATCCTTGGAGAAGCAATATCAAGAAAACAAACATCTCTTCTAGCACTTACCTCAATTGTTGAAGTTAAAGTTGAAACAGCTCTAGTATCTGAAGAACCTCCAAGCAATAAATATTTAATTGCTTTAATTTGTTTTATCCTGATTGGTATTTGTGCAGCAGTAGTGGCAGGTCTTCTGTATCTTCGTCAACGTCGGCGCAATATAGGACTGAGTGGTGTCAACTTATCGCCGTCACTAGATCCCTGTCACAGAAATCATGAAGATGAGAAATCGAATAATCTACAAAATGAAGAAAATTTAAGAAGATATGCAAATCCTCTGAAGGATGATGTTGGGAGTATGGGTAGTTTGAGTAGCACAGGTGCTTGTGGACTAGATATTCCTAAAGTTAGTATTGTTAGGCCACTATCAACTCTACTACCACATGAGAATTCAAGCGAAATGCTGGAAATGATATCTGAAGCTGACTGTCCTGGATCAAGAAAAGCTATGCACGTATCACCAAGTACTAGCTCGGACAATAATACTTTAAAATTAAATGAAGGTTTAAAACTACATGAAAATATAAGATTGGGCGATGGCTTAAAGCCTGCCCATCGAAACAGTCAAATTATGTTATATAAGGCGCAAAATGCTGATGTTCGTAAAAATACAGCCGCATTTGATGATAGTGTAGGCCATAAAGACTTTAGTAAAAGTGTTATTAATGTTAATAAGCAACGGACTTCACAACAAAACACCAGTGCTAGTGCCGATGTGCTGACAGTGTTAGTATGAGAACTTCCATTTTTGGGGCCAGTGTAATAAGGACATTATAAGAATTAGGGCTCTTAAAGTGTTTGTAGAAAAAACAAATTTAAATTGACTTTTATCTTTTTCTTTTGGTAAATATTTTATTCATTATTGTTTATTTATTTTAGAAATTTAATCTTTACTCTTTTTATTATAAATTTCAAAGAGTAATGATATCAAATAAAAGGATTACTGTAGATAGTTCTACACATGCACAATGGATCAAAACTATTGAGTTAAATTTTAAATGAAATTACTTTAACCCGGATTTGTTTAGAATTCTTTAATATTTGAGTTATGATAACACATTAGTTATTTACTAAATTCAGTATTTTGTGTTATACAATATGACTTGTTATAATAATCTACTTGATGTTCAGAAATTTATCACATTTGTTACTTGCTATTAAAATGGGCATTTAACTTATGGTAAGTTATTATTGCAATAATAAAACAGTTAGAAATACATTTACTTAAAGCTAAATAACATGTTTCAATATTATCTTATAACTATAAATAGTCATAGTCAATTCTCTAGTTGCTGGCAAGTGTTTAAGCTATTGCCCTTAATGATTTCTTGTATGATTATAATAATGCAAATCAAACTAAGTTTCTTCATTGGTTTTGATCCATTAAATATATATTTTAATGATATTCAAAAATTTTAAACCAAAAATGAACAAAAAGTATATTTTAAGATATTATTTTAAGAGCTCTATTAATAGAACTATAGTATAAGTGTAAGAAATTTCTACGTGAACAATAAGATTCGTGATATTGCATAAGGACTATGATCTCGTGATGAAATGATAATATTATACCTAGTGACGTGGACAAACTTGCGTTTGTTAATAGTGTGATATTATTTAATAATTTGATTTTGTTTTATTTTTTAAATTAATATAACGTGGCAATTGTTAGAGTTTTTTAAAATTATTTAAATTTAGACAAATTTTTTTGTCATTTAATTATTTTTTGTGTACATACAATTAATTGTTTTTGTCTTTTTTGTATTTATTTTATTGTTCCTGACTATATATTATTAAAAGAAAAACTTGTAGTATGTTTATATTATTTTACCTTCCATAGAGTTTTGTAATAGTGTTAGATCTAAATGAATGGATTATTTTGTAACATTCCTATTACTGTTAAGCCAGAAAATATTAAAAATTTTATAATAAAAAAAGTGTTCCTAAGATATATTTTAAAAACGTTTCTGCAGATTATCAGAGAAAATGTAAAATAGAAATGAACTATTTGTCATGTTTTATATAACGCTGCTTCTTATTTATTATTTATTTGTATTCAAAGGGAAATATTGCGTGGATTATAAATGATGTTATACTAAAATATATGATATCTGCAAAAATTCTGTTTTGAAACGTATCTTAAATAGCTTTCAAATGTAGCAGTACATATTTTTTGTGTAAATATGTATATATAGGTTGTAAGATTGTGCAACATAAATTAATTTTTTTATATGAATAATAGCGAGTAGAACAGATCGTACTTATACATATTTTAGATCCATTAAATCAACAATAGTGCCTTTAAAGTGCCTAGGATTTGTAAAATCAGTATAAACTGAATATTTCAATACAAAAGCAAATGTGTTAAGAGTTAACTATAAATAATTATTGTAATAATAATAATAATAATTCCATGACATTTTGCAATAAACTTAAGAGATTGTTTTTCTATTAGAGCACACAAGTATTACATAGTTTGTAATTAAGTAATTTATGTACATTTTGTATAATAAAGAAATTTGTATTTTAAAAATTATGGATTATGCAGAAAAGGCTTTGTAAGTAATGAAAATAGAGCTTTCTGAAATAAGAGATAATAAAATATGAAATATCTTTGTTTTTTGCTTTACAAAAACTGAACTGTTTGAAAACAATTCACTATTAAATATATTCCTTAATAACGCTCTTAATGGGCTATCCTGAACCAAACACAGGCGAGTTCCATCAGAACCTCAAATTGCACAAACCAAACATGGGGATCTCTTCGAACTCTAAGTAGCATTCTGAGCTTTCCCAGATGCCCTAAAAAAAGGGCATAATTGTGTGTATAGTTGTTATAACTTTGTATGTCCAACGAATGTAACTGTATGTGTTTGTATGTAATTTGGACAGCATCTAGATCAGTGTTGGTCAACCTTTTTCGTTGGTTCGACACCCTTTAGAAGAAAAAATATATCACGACCCCTTAACCTCTGCTATTTTTAATTAGATGTAAGCTTTTACTCATATGAAATGACAGGCTATACATAAGCATATTTTTTATAGGTATATATCTTAGCATTATAAATTAAAAAGTAATGTCACAACACCATGGTCAAATTACAAAATTAGAAAATAAAGTCATTTCATTTGTTTTAAGTAACTGTGACCCCCTGCAGTGACTGCGACCCACACGTTGGAAAACACCGATCTAGATGCTCATAAATATTTTGGGCATCTGTTGTTTGATATCCAAAAGATCCAAGAGATGTAACACGTTTTACCTTCATTGATATTTTGACAAACCTTATACCAAACATGAACATCTGGAGCTCCAATGCTGTATAAGAAATAAGTAACAAATACAGTACCTACTGATAAGTAAAAGATAAATATTAATAATGAATTCTGAAATAATGCATAAAATAAAATGCTTTAATATGTTGATTGTTGATTTCTATGTATACGCATTTTATGTGTGTAGTGCTATGGGTGCACTATTGATGCACAATTACTTTAAAATATCATACGTATGGTGGGTCAGTAGGTGATTAGATTATTATAAACTGACTGGCAAAAAAAATGAGCCACCCTGAAATATTTCCAAAACCACTTTAACAATTATTATTTTAACCAGTGATTGTTATTTGATTTAAGAACCATTCACTGTTGACACAGGATGTACAGATTAGCTAAAAGAGACAAATTAATACAGAATTAAATTTAATTTAAGCAGCAACAAAAACAGTCTAAATACGATACTTTCTTAATTAAAAACAATAAATGTGGCCGTTTATAATGGACCTCCTGATAATTATTAGTAGTGTGTATGTCCTCCTCAAGCTTGAATTACATCATTCAACCGCCGTGGCATTGAAATTAATAATTTTCAGTCAGTTTTGCGAAATATTTTAGGGTGGCCGGTTTTTTTGCCGGTTAGTTTAGTTACAGCGCAGTTTTCTGTTTAGTTTACTTTCAGAATGGCATTCATGGAGTCTTTAAAAAATGTAAGAGTACAACCTAATAATACTGCTGAATGGGACCTGCCATTTTGTAAAATTTTATAATTGATACTCTTGCCTGACACTGACAGGAGAAAATATAGAAAATATATCCAAGACTAATTGCTAGGAAAATTAAGGAGGTTGTAAAATTACATTGAGGCTTTATTAAAACATTATTGAACAACATATACAGGGTGTAATCAATCAATAGTTAAAGCTTTGTGGTGCACAATTTTACTATCACTACTAAAAGTATGAAAACAGTGCTAAAAGTTTCCTACTACTTATACTTTTTTTATAAGCCATTAAAGTTCTTTCTAACCTGCTCTTATAATACCATAATATTTATTTCTAATATCAAATAACCGAATTAATTTAAAAACATAGCAGATGTATAAGCATTTTTGTTAGTTTTTAAAATGCTAATAGAGCCTTTAAAACACATCTTTACTTTTTAGATATGGTTGAATTGTAAAACGTTATCCCCTACTGATGAGACCAGAATATGATCGAAACAGATCTGTCTAGGAGTACATTATACATTATACAAACTTTTTGAGATGACTTTATTAATTTATATGAATATAGTTACACCAAATATGAGTTGGGTAGATTTAATTACACATACATGTATTTTAAATGTGTTATGTATGAAACTCGATTCTCTATTCTAACTTTGTTAGTACTGTCTGATCTTATGAAGTACTGCTGTCAAGTTCTGTACAAATCAGTTTAATCTAATCAAAATTCTGCAATAAAACTAAGTATGTTGGAAGAACTTGAAATAGGGAAAAGTTTTCCTTTTTTATCAATATAATATCATGGTAATCAATTTTCTTTCAATTTTAGGACTGTCCTGTATATGTGTATAGTTAGAACACAACACAGTATTAAGATATAATGCTTTATTTAAACAAATATGCGAGAAGACAAAAAGCAAAGATACATGATATGAGTATATTAGTATCCTTCCTACATTAAATGGGTTGTTTGATAATTAATGAACCTAAGGTATAAAAAAAAGGGTTTTTTTGATATTACAATATAGTTCCTTTGAATATCCATGCATTCCTGACATCACTTGTATCATAATTCATAACTTGATACTGTTAAAAGAATATTCAGAAGTTTTCTTCAGATTTTATCTTCTCTGCAGTTGCTTTCCTGACGAACATCTTTTTTAAATCTGAAATCAGGTAGAACTCCTTGGAGTCAGATTTGAACCATACAGATCCTGGAAGTCTACTTCGACTACACATTATCTCGCAACCCAAGCTATTGTATGTAACTTGATGCAATGTCTTGCATGAACAAGACTTTAGATAACTTGGCTTTTTCGTTTTTCTTTTTGATATTTTTCTAACGTGAATTTCTATACGTATAAGGATGAATTCTTCGACTTTTTTACGTTACTATGTCACTGAGATTTAAGGCTTTCCAGTATATTCATCGTCTTCTATGGATTGTTGATTCTGGTAGAAAAGACAGGTACAACATTGGTGCAGAGTCAGGACATGTCTCCAACAAATCCTCGTAGATTCTCTTTGCTTTCTTTTCTTGTTTCACAAAGGATCTTTATCACTGTACAAAACTCAAGTTTCGAAGTCGCTTGACATTGTCTAATTCATTTGGTCATCACTTGCTAACCAGTGCAGGCGCTGGAAATACTCTTGTTTGCAAAATTTAAAACTGCCTTTATACTTGGAATCCACTCTAGTGTATTTGGTCCAGAGAAAATGGTACAATTCTACTAAAATGACAGTGTTTGAGCTGACGTCATCAGTAAAAGGAAGAGGAGAAGAGGATGAAGCAACCACATTCACCACTGGCAACATCCAGTTTTCTGAAGTAGGGTATCTCAGCTTTACGTTACAAAAGGGAAACCGCGTTCTTCTAGTTTTGCAAATGAAACTACTGCTAGCGTCTACACGTACATGGTAAGACATATATGCTTGTGTCATAGCAGAATGAATTTTGAAAAATTCCTCTTTTTATGCAAGACTCATTTATTTCTAAACAACCCACGCAACATCAACTTTTGTACAGAAAATGGTAACTAGCTAAAACAATTCTGGAAAGAAGGATGTTAAGCATAATAGTGGATGATAAAAAAACAAAGGAATAGATTATCGAACTAAGTAAGAGATTTAGTGGCAATTTGATTTGGGTCCAGATAATTAGTTTTACCTATACGATTTGGCAATAAGTTAATTCGGGTTTGGTTGAAAGGAAAAGAAATTAGTTGTATTAACTGAAATAGAACAATATTAGCCATCAGTCTACAAAAGTTTGGCAAATGCAGCACCACAAAGACTTTATAGATCAAGTATTGGCGAATGAGAAATATTTTCTGTTACATGTACATCTTCTTCAGTGCGAAAAGCTAAAGCTATTAACTGTAAATTCCTAATTCATTAGTGGTATTAACTGAACGTTTGTCACACCCTGCTATGCTATTACGTCACAATATTTTAGAAACTGACTCCTTATATTAACGTGCAATATCATATTACTATCTTTCCGTGGCTTCATTTTGTCTTAGACGAGTTTCGAATTAGAAACAATAATCGCTTTCTGATTACTACGCTGAATACCTAAATCACGGAACGAAGATGGTGTACTGTTTGCTATTTGTCTGGTTGCGATAATTGTTAAATTTTATCATTTAATACATTAGCTTCAAATACGTGATTTAAGTGTGCTAAGTTTTCATTAAGATATCATTGAATGCAATTACAAAGTTGCAGTTAATTTCAGCTTGACTGAATTCACGCTATTAAGATTTAAACAATTTATCTATCTCCTTAAGAATATAGAGATTGGTTTAATAAGGTAACATTATACACTTAATTGATGATTTGTTTATAAGTTAGAGAGTGTTAAATGAACACACACATTCAATTAATATTGACACAACTTATTTTCTATCATAATGCGGGTAAGTCGATTTTTTCTTGAAACTTGATCTGCACAGATTATTTCTCATGGTTTATTTAGTAAAAGTCTATGTAGTCTTATTGGAACCTGTATCTTAATTGACATATTAGTACTTAAGTACATGTATTACGTAGATCTACTTTAACTATTCAAATTAATTGAAACTCATCATCAATGTTTCGACGATTACATACAAAGAAACGCGATCGCGGTCAAAACTATCCATTTTAGGTTTTAATTCTAGATATTTTTCATAACTCTTTTGGCAACAACTGTACGCTATGACTTTGGTATTCTATCATTATTTCATACAGTGTCATTTATAATTAAATCGCATGCAAAACTTTAAAGCTGTTTTTCTCAAAACTGTGATTCTACAAACTACTTTTTTAAACCATTGTAATTATCTTGCTCAATTATTAATAAACTGAGCTGGTTTTTCTAAAATACTATCCTCTAGGTCTATAGAATAAGATGCACTTTAAAAAATGGTAATTTATTTTTTCGACTTCAGTTACCATCACAAATATAACAGAGATATCTCAGTTGCGTTTAGGAAATTATCATAATAGGTTAGGATTTGACTTCTTAGTATCTTTGGTTGAGGTAAACCTCTGAAGATATGCTCTTCACCAAATTACCAGTGGAAGTCATGTGGAGAAATTGTTATAAAGGTTAATTAGAAGGCATTAAAGGAGTTAGGACTTGAACGTCAACTAGCTTATCTTGTTAGTGGTTTAGGAATTAGACTTCTTAGTATCTTTGGTCGAGGTAAACCTCTGAAGATATTCTCTTCACCAAATTACCAGTGGAAGTCACAAGGAAAATTTTTAAAAATGTTTACGGAAATATACTTTAAAATCAAATATACTACATGGTTAATTGAGAAAAAGATCAAGGTGATTTATTGATTCGTTATATTATTCCTGGTAATACAATACAGATTCAGTTATATACTTAAGAAGATGGAGCGGAATCAGCAGAAGAATCTGCAGGTGAATCGGCAGAGGATGATCCAGATGAATCCGCTGCTGCTGATGAATCAGCTGATGACGGCGCAGCAGCAGAAACTCCTCCCATACCTGAGAAAAGAGTGCCATGAATATAATTCCGTTCAGAAATTAGATTCAACGAGTAACATGTAAAAATCTTAGTTGAATAAAAAGAATAATAATAAAATAATAATCAAAATTAGTAATACTTACTTGCAGCCAAGGCGGCGAGAACAGCAACAATGATCAATTTGAAGTTCATTTTTGTTCGTTGTACAACTGCCTCTGTGTAGTATGCAGGATCGAATACCAACTGTGGAACTTTGAAAGCTTTTATACTAGAAAAATAGAATTAAAATCAGATGTTGCTAAATATCATTAAAAAATTATTGCCAGCATTTGCAAAATCTTTTAAGAAGTCATAATTAAGAAAACAATGATTTCAATGTTATCAGAGAATTTCTAGTAATTAAACTATAATTTCTTGCAATTATTTTATTGATATTGCTTTTACAACCCTTTGTTCGTTGCTAAATATGACCAATTGTGTTAAAAAAATATTGCGACTTAACATTAAATTTAGGCAACAAAAGTTTATTTAGATTTTTATTATTCAATAAGCTATTGTTTAAAAAGCCATTTTTGAAAACTTTATGTTTCTGGAAAAATTCCAAAATAACAAATTGCTAAGTGTTTGCTAATTGCGTGTTTAAAAAATAAATGAAGTTGAAGGTTACAGTAATCTAAACAAAATACTGATTGCATAATAATAATAAATTAGAGAATTCTTCAATAGAATGCCATTAAATTAGGTACTGTTTAAAAGTAAAGTTTAATGAAATTCTTGTTGTTCACAGAAACAACCACCAAAAAGCAATTTCAATGATGGGAGATCAAAGTAGTATTGTCTGATCTTGACACTGCTGTTAGCATTTTGTTGTTCTACTAATTATTTAGTAGCTTTACACTTTTCAAAGTGTCTTCCGTTAATTAAGAATTGCAAATTATTTTACAATGCCAGTTTTTTTACACAAAAATTAAAGCTTTTCTAAAACCTGTTAGTTGAGAATTATTATTAATTTTACTTTTTATTAATGCGTTGGGTAATTGTTTTTCGTTACATTATTTGTTCTTTATTAGCTAGTCCAGATCTGTTTTTACTATATAATTGAAGCGTAAAATTTAGTTTGCATTTGTATACTATACTATACTATTAATTTATTCGAAAACGATGTATTTCACAAAAAGAAAGCAAAGCGGCTTTTTCATTATTCAAGGGCGTATCCAATTTTCTAATGAGTTAACTTTTAGTTACAAAAGTCTGTAAACCTGAAGACTCCCTACAATAGAAATCACATCACAAAAAAATCCCATTCTTACTCAGCACATTATTTTGGTGGTGGTTTAATACCTAACATTCTACAATTCTGCAGACAAAAAATCTTCTATAGGAAAATTAAAAATTATTTAATATGATGATATTTTCCTAATTAAGTTGAAACTTTCTGGTTAAATGAATATTATTAAAAGATATCTACTCGCATTCAGCTTTCCCAGATACATTGTATAATTACAAAAAAAAAATCGAATTTACAGGGTTAGAGAATTTAATGTCAATCTTGATGACGCGTTCTTTTTAATTAAATGTGTTTTTGTATCTGGTAGGGTTTAATTTAATTAATGGCGATTTTTATCATTATCCAATTTTTTATTTGTTATTTTTCTGTGTCTTTACGCATGAGCAAAATACATGGTTTTGCTTTTAGGAATAATTAATAAGTAAGGCGCTAAATAATAGAGTTATTCTTGTTCATATATCTTTAAGTAAACTTACACCGTGGAAACAACGTTAAAGCATGTAATCAGGTGTATTTGCTTTTGTTTACGCTTGAACAGCAGCGATTTGATTATACAAATTTAGTGTAGTTAATAAGCAGATTTAAACAATTTACTGCATCTTTTGTACTTGGTTTTTTCTTTATTCTGCTAATTTATTTATTAAGACACAAGATGTCATTAGAGCCTTAGAGGTGTAAAAATAAAATATCGTATTTGTCATTAATTTACTTGCTTGAAAGAACTGTGTCGCATTCAGTATAAACATAGCCTACTGATATTTGTACAATTTGCTCCACTATTTCTAATAAAATAAATAAAATACTAATAAAATAATAAAACCAGTAAAACTAATAGTTTCCGACCCCGATTCCTTTATAACGGAGTGTTAAGAAAAATCCGTTACAAAATTTTCCAGAGGTCTTTTAAGGAAAAAAATTTACATTTTTTTAAAACACAGAAATCATGAAAATCAAAACTGTCAAGTAGACAGCGTTTTTCTTTTAACAGGAATAGTCTGACATTAGAATTGCAATTTTCTCTTATTTGCTCTCTTGCTTTTATAAACGTCAGACATGATAATAATTTGAATAAATTTTTCCCAAATCTTTCAGTCCAAAAACAAGGTTTGAAATTATGATAATAGTTAGTAGACTGTAAAGATAGTTTTCTAAACAGCTCATTTTTGTAAAACGGTTCTCGTAATTACTCAAAGACGCGTTAACCGATTTCAACAGTTTTTGGCTCAAATAAAACAGTGACGGAAATTAGTTGATGCGTCATGGTGACGTAATTGCATCAACGGTACGCGTGCATGCAAGGTGTACACAAGTAAAGAACTTCGAGACGTCTCGAACCGTTGATTCTTTTACGAAAATTACATGTGTATTATTGTCCAGCCAAGTAGTTCTAATAAGCGCAACCTGTTGAGAGATTTTCACGCTGAACCAGAAGTGGGTTCAGTATGAAAATCCAATTTTGGAATAAATGTACCTAAGCATAAGGATAAACCTTCACCGCCAAGCAGTTCGTTCGTCGTATGACAAAAACTAAATCAGAGAATGCATATAAAATTTGTTTTGTTTCTTTGGACATTTTCTTCTTTCGTCTTTGTGTTCTGCCATGTTAACTTAAGCTTTTCACAATTCTTTACATAATTATTTCTCATCAGTTTATTTTGATTCTGCCAAATCGTGGTTATTATTCCCACGAGTTTCTTAAAAAGTCCTTTAGTATCTTTTTGAATAAGTCAATATCAGAGTTATTAAATATGTCTTAGATGACAATTGCGGTAGTTCCTCAATTTTAGTTATGTCCAACTTCCTAAAACCACCCTGTATATGATACAAATGCGGAAAATCTATTTTTACATCTATACAATCAGAAAAATCAAATTTAAAAAATTGAAAAATTTCATTTGTTATTTCTTCCGAAAGTTATTCAATCAGGAAGATTTGGAGAGCGAAATTTACAACTGTTTCAGAAGGATAAATTCACCTACGCGTAACGGATTTTACTAGGGAACCTTTAGAAAAAATTTTATATATAAGCTTCTGTATGTTTTTAATGTCTAGTTCGATATTTCTAGATGAGTAGTATACACAATATATAAAATTAAATTACTTTAAAAACCCCTTCAAACTCGGCTTCTATAGTGGTTCTTCTATTTATATGTTATACCACCTAAAATTGCTACGATATAATTTTACTAAAAACCATTATTCTTGCCGCACTATTGTAAAATGTAATGCAAACTATATAATGGAATTTTGATATTCTTTTATTTATTTATTTCTGTTTTATTTTTATTTAGTTTAAAAATTCTTTAGCGCTCTAACATTCGGTTTTGGAATGATATTATAATTTTGACGCGTCGCTTTCATCTTTTTTGAGGGAGGAAAACCAATTTTATAGCATTAAAGAGTAATCGATTTGACAAAAGTCTTTTGATTTTCACTTTAGTATTCTCTGTGAAAAAGGTTACGAAAACCAACATGAAATTGCCCAAAACATCCGGAAACTACGGATGGAAATTGCTTGGAAATTCTTCACTGTTTAGATAATAAAAAAATCCTTATTCGTTTTTCAGGTTTAACCTTTTTTTATATTGACAAATGGCATTTTCTAATTTATTCTTCTTTTATCTGCCTTAAAATTAGATTTAAATTTTTGTGCGTATTACTCCAATAACAATATTAATAATAAAATTAAAAGGTAATAGGTAATATATTTAAAAAAAAATATCTTTAGATTAAAAAATAAAGGTATAAAGACTGAACTAAAATTGAAAGGTGTGGTTATTTGGTAAGACGAATTTTATTGTTTTTTTTTAGGAAATCATTTCTTGAAAATGTGTGTAAAAGTATTTAGGAATATTTATTCTGATAAGGTTTTAAGAAAAATTGTAGAGAAAATTAGTTGATTACCTGTTTACCTCATTCACGCACCAGGAGTTACCTCGCAAATCTTTAGGCTGAAACGTTCTCATGTGGAGAGCGAGTCCATAGAAGGTTATCAAGAATTAGACCAGCTATAGTACGTTTAAACAATTAAAATACATAAATGTTCGTAGCTAATTTCTGCGTGCGATTGTGCTTTAATAAGTACCGCCTGTTGGACAAATGGATTACCTGACATAATTAGTTACGTAAGCTATGAATGTCAAACATCTGCTGTCAATGTCTAGAGAAGTGTCTCCAGTTTTAATGTCATATCATACCATATCATTTTATTACCTACATAATGAAAAATGAATAGCCAACGTGTAAATAATACTCTGAACTTCAATTTACATTATGTCATGGCAAGTGGTTTTTAAAAAAACTTAAAAAAATAACATTTTATAATCTGCTATGTTTCCAAAATAAACATCTTTAAAAGATAAAGTTTTTTTGGTTTATCAATTTTTCACTAAAATAATAGCAATCGAGTTAAATTTTATTTATCATTTTCAAAACTACAGTAAAAAATAAATAATGGAACTTGTATTAATATGTAGTGTAAGAGTAGGTCTTCGTATTTTATGACACAAAATTAAAAATTCCTAAGAATACAAGAATGTCAATTAATGCTATAGCAGCAGGAAATTCAAATAAAGCGTCAAAATTGCTTTCGTGAAGAATAAGAATACTGAAGTAGAAAAAAAGAAGAAGTGACGTGCCAAAAACGACTAGTTATCATTTTGTCATAGAATAGAAAGATGCAAATTTTGTGAAATTATTGTAAAATTTCAGTCAGAATTAACAATAAATGTATTTGAAGTTTATATTATATAGTTATCAGATTATTTATAAATCTTATAAATAATGAAGTGATCTTCATAGGAAAATTAATAAATTGTGCAAAAACAATCAATAAATACGAGGGGCGGTTGATAATTAATTGGCCTAGACAAGAAAATACATCATTTCTTTGCAAAACACATTTTATTTCTCAACATAATCTCCTTTAAGCTCTATACATTTCTTCCAACAATACTCCAATTTTTTGATTCCTTCGGAAAAATATAATTTCTGGTAGCTCTTAAAATAAGCCTCTGTTTCAGCGATGACCTCCTCTTTCGACGCAAGTCTCTTACCTTCGAACCATTTCTTCAAGTTTGGGAATAAATAATAGTCGAATAGGACCAAATCAAAAGAATATGATGAGGAACCAATCTGTAGCGCAATTCATGGAATTTCACCATTGCGGCGGTCAGTTTGTGCGCCGGTGCGTTGTCCTGGTGGAAGAGCACTTTTTTTTTTCTTCGACAAATGCGGTCGCATAAGATACTTCCGTGATCGTTTTACCCTTTTCAAGGTAATCGATGTGAACTATACCGTTCGCATCCAAAAAACTGTGGTCACTGTTTCGACTGCTCTTTGATCTCGGTGTGTTGTAATGAATCCATGTTTCGTCTACGGTTACGAAACGGCGTAAAAAGTCCTTCTTATCGGGGTTGAACATGGCCAAACACTCCTTCGAACTGGTCAGACGATTGCGTTTGTTATCGACAGAGAGCAAATGCGACACCCATCCGGCAGAGAGCTTCCGCATTTCCAAATGTTTATGCAAAATGTTGAGTACTAGTTCGGTTGAGATGCCCACAACCTCAGCTATCATTCCATGAATTTATCAATTTATTTGGACAGTCTGGACGCTCATCATCAAAAATGCTTGTACGACCACGTTTAAATTCAGCTGTCCAATATTTTATTGTTGATAGCGAAGGCGCAGAGTCGCAAACATCGGTCAATTCGGTGTTGATCTCATTGTTTTCTTTTTCAAAAACAAGTATCTTATCACTGCACGATATTCGATTTTATTCATTTTTGTAAAAATACAGTCGTTCGCTTTCAATGACTGTCAAACACAAACTAACTGACGCAGCGGGCTGACATTTGCCAAGCAGTCCCTTCAAGGTTAGTATATCTACGAATAACAACATTGTTGTAATAATGGTGGCGCCATTTCTTGCCAAAGCTGACTAATTGTCATCAATCTAGCCCTGTAAAGTGGAATCCAACATGGAAGCAGAACGTCTCATCAGGCAGCCATTTTGATATGCTGTTTAATCCGCAATTCAACAAAAAGGGACTTTACAACTAAAAATACAAGATGTTAACTTATAGCAAACAGATAATTATCTTCACGTACAGATAGGAAGCTTTCTGCACAAGAATTTTCCAGTAATTCAAATAGTTGCAAACATAGAAGAATTTCCAGCGACATAAAGAGGACGAGGCGTTACATTCCATTTGGCCCACAGAAATCTGTTTGACATATGTACGCACTGCTGGCGTCACCAGTAGCAGAATTGTCAGACGTTCTATAAGTGGATCGAAAATGAAGACATCTAAATAAATCGGATGTTATTTATTTATTTCTCTTCAGTTTCATTCTGTGAATTTCTTAGGTGTTTTCTTTATTTACTTAGATTTTACAAGTGGTAAATTTGTAAAATGGTTTGCTTGTGAATTAAAATTAACTTTAAATTCCTTCATGTAAATTGCATGACATTTAATGCAAGTTGACTACACAGCATATAGCATGTACCAAGGACATAAACTAAACATGAAGACTATAGCACGTCAAAGTTCAAAAACGCTGATTACTCCTAAGGGCGTACAAAACTTTAAGTACGGCCGAAATCTTACATAGTTAAAGAGGAGAATTAAAATTATTACGAAAAAAAAAGATGGAAATCGATTTCCATAATCAAAGTACGTCAATGGGCCAAAAACAATTTTGAGGCCCGAGGGACAATAAGACTGGATTTACGCCCGAACGCAAGGTCTAAGATATGCATATTATTGATTGATCTGACATAAAGATATTCTACTCATGTGTAATGTCATTTTCGAAAGTTGTGTACTTATCCGGACTTTGCTTTACATTTTGCTTGAGTATTTGCATTTCGTATAAATTCATTATTTCATTTTATCTTGAAACGTTGGTTAGGTTTCTTTCATTGTTGGTGAAATAATTTCTTTGTTGTGAAAACGTTTTATTTAGGCTTTACCTATGAAATTTGATATATAATTCCCGTCGTTTTATACTTTAGTTTGAGACTGTTTATAGATCTTTAGTATATTTTTATGTCATTATCAATTCAAGGAATTTTTGCTTACATTCGAGTTTTGTTTCCGAAAAGAAATACCTAAAGGGCGCCAGGAAACAGTAACGCTAAATGATGTAATCTGGCGACCTGTCCTCACATCGACAAACACCCTGTATATAGGGGCCCACTCCGTGAACACCATGTATATAAAAACTTGAGAATAAAATAAGAGTAGTAATATCGCAATATGTAATAAACTCCAGCGTCTTTCTCTCTCTTCCTCAACTGAAAAGAATGCTTTATGACTTTACAAAGCTTTTGATCTAGTAACATCAAAATTTAGTAATACTTTGTTACTAGAAATTGGAAAGCTGAAACAACTTCTAACGATACGTTACCTGAACATCAGAAAAACAATGCTTATGTAAATAAAAAGATCAAAACTTGGCAACATACATTAAATTTATTGACAACTTTAAAACGAGTTCAGTGTGTAATATTAAAATGACATTATCAACATAAAATCAACACTTTAAAACTTAACATAAAAATGACGTAATGATACATCATCTAAAAGATTCGCAATTGAATTTTTCAAATCACAAAAAAACAAATGAAAAATAAATGGTTAGTCACACAAAGTTAAACTGTAATATGAAACTGTAATTATACTAAACAAAAGAAAATCATCAAATTATTTTAATCAAAGAGCATTAAATTATTAAAAAAAATGAATTTTAAATGGAATAATAATACCCTAGTCTTTTCCGCAAAATGTTTATAATGCTGGCCTAACTTAAATAAATACTAACTTAATCGACGTACATAAAAGATTACTCAAAAATACATACGAAACATTACTTATAATTAAAACATTTCTTACTCTAATTTAGTTCATCCTCGAATTTCCAGTAAACTGTTACAACAACAAACGACCGAAGTCGTCCAAGTGATACAGTTGTGAGAGGTCGATGCTCGGCGTCGATAAAATCACAAAAGGTTTAAATCACTTTATTGACATTTTTCACAATGCACATAACTTTTTAATTTAAAACAGGAGAGAGTACCTTTCACATCAGACGATGATAAGATGGAACCGTCCAACCAAGACAAATAACTGAATTTTTCCACAATAATGACGTCGATGCAAAGTTCTCACAAATCTTAACGATACTCCAGAAGTGTTTAAAAAAATGCACCGTGGAAATATAACCAAAGTTCTCTATTAACATATCACGACCCTCCACATGGGAGACAAGGGCAGCTAAACTGCGAAATCCAAAAGGAACCGGAGAATTATCTCAGCATTCGTGAGCCCCCTCAAGTCACGATCCGACCAGACGTCGTTACATCCTTTTAAAGTCAGCCTTTAGAGGTACGGTACAAGTAATTCGCAAGAAAAACTTCAAAATGTTGTAACGGGCCAATGCTCAAAGGTATGCACAACTCCCGTCCAGACCAATAGTAGATGTTAAATCCTGTAGCTCATGCCGCAGATGGGGTGGATTCTCAAATAAACTTGGCTAATCTCTCACGAAGAGAAGCTCACCGTTTTTCAAAACTCTTATTAAACTAATAGATGGTCGTAAAAGAGGGCGCCAGCAGTCGTAGATCGAAGGGTTCTGATGGTCGGTCACGCGACTACTCGTGAATCCGACACCCTGTATATAGGCCTCTTACGAAACTTCAACCTGTATGTAACTTACCTTGTGGAAGCTCTATTAAAACTCGCTCCGACGTTTCACCAATGAGACTCAATACACAAAATAAACACTGTATAAGCACTTGATTTGTCTTACTTAATTTTGCTAAGGAAGTCCTCTGAAGACTTCCTTCTTTTAAAACGATACAAGAGAGAAATGCCAATTCAGTATTTACTTCTCTCTTGAGCAAAGATATCTAGTCTATAATTGAAATTTGGAATATACACTACGTGCTTTTTGATAGCCAAAAGAACAAAATAATGAAATTAAGCTGCTTCGCCTGGACCAGAGATCCACTTACAAAAACAAAAATACAAAAAGTCGACCTTACTTACATTTATTAAAACAATAATGATAATAAAAAAATGAGTCAAACACACACAAACAAAAATACAAAAACAATAAAAAAATAACACTACGAAAGAATATCAATAAGAGGCATAAATTAATTTCTGTTTGGAGAACAGAGTCGATAAAATAATAAAAACAGAAACAAACTATAAGAAAAACAAATTATTACAATAAACAAAGCGAAATGATTCTGTTACGTTAAAATTTTAAAATAGAACACAAAAGATCAAAATTCAAATATTAATTAACCCGACTAAGGTAACTTGACCATAAATTGTTAAATATTGACAACTGAACATTACATTTAAGAACAAAGAAGTGATTGCCAAGTTAGTAATTTTGTTGCAACAATTTATCAAACACCAGCTAAAATTACCTGGGAACGTTCTTGTTACAAATTAGTTAAAAAGTTACTTGTAAAAATTATGATTGAATAAAACAATACGAAACTGATCCTGTCTAAGCAAAGTTTTCGTATAAAATATTTCACAAAGTTCGACGTTCTCCTAGTCTTTAAACATTAGAATTCATCTAATAAAACATAGCAGGTTTTCTTTCTTACTCATACAGGAATTCTTTCTTTCAGAACGTATGTGCAGACCTCTGTTTTCCGACGAAAGGCAGCTAGATCCAATAATTGAGAAAACTTTAATTTCGAAGAACAACTACTTATTTTACGTTAATCACAAAAAAAACATAAGAACAAAATCCAGGCGTTTACACAATTTTATAAACGAAAATCACTGAGTCTCAAGCACTATTAAAATTTTGCGGAGCTTCCAAAATGTAGTATACACACAGATGCTACACCAACAGGGCCAAAATGGTTGCGTTCCTACCCTCTACAATTTCTGCTTCCTGGAGGACACCAGCGTAATTATATTTGGGTTATACATTCCCCACGATAACGAAATTTATAAGCCTTGCTGTTGGCAAACAAATCACTTTCTTCCGCGACTATTGCGTGTCTCTGACACTAAGAAATTACGATTTCTCCAGTCCGATCTCTTTTTTTTTCTAAGAGGGTCGCTTCACTTAATTTGGTTTGAATCCAATTAGGGGATGTAGAGCTAAACGTCAAAAATTACCACACGTTGGTTCAAGTCCACAGCTATCCACGTAATGCCTAATCTCTGCGTTTTTTGTTACGCAGTTCGTACTTACGGAAGTGGGGTTAAAAAATCGGATATACACCCTAACAGATTAAGACATTAATACTCTTTATGCGACAATGGAAAATTTTACTTGTAGATTCGCTAGTTTAAATTTGACTTCCCCGAGACTAATGGTTCTGGGAATTTGATATTGAAAATCAACGAAAGACACGTCTACTGGAGTCTAGGTGTCGAGACCACAAAAATATTAATTCTTTAAAATAACATTATAACAAACATTCGTTTAATGAAACAATTTAAATATTGCGCGTCAAGAAAACAAATATCCGAACGAAATTGAAAAACAGGGGCGGATTTAGTGCAAATTTTAAAATAACATTACAATGTAACTCACGGCACAATATTGGTTGTGATAATAGAACGATAAGCGCGGGCAGCGCGCGGCTAATCCCCGCAGGGGCAGCCTGCCTCTTCCATAGATCAGATTCGACTCCCAAAACGACACTTATCCTGGCGCAAAAGTGTCTCACAAAAAACCACAAGTCAGAGGTACACTGCAATATGAAATAAAACACAGATGGTAAATTGAAAATGGAAAGGAACCAGAAGTTATTTTTTCCATTGTAAAGCGACGTTTCATCCAGACATGAATCTACACACGGCAGAAATCTGATTTCATCAACAAAGTTCAAATGTTAACATAAATTCCTCGAATCTATAACGCCATAAAGATATACTCAAAATCCATGGGCAATAAAACAGCGGAAATTACATGTCAAATTTTGTAGATAATCCCTAAATAAAACGTTCTCACAACAAAGAAATGATTTCACCATCAATGAAAGAAACATAACCACGTTTCAAGATAAAATGAAATAATGAATTTATACGAAATGCAAATACTCAAGCAAAATTTAAAGCAGAGTCTGAATAAGTACGCAATTTTAGAAAATGACATTACACATGACCGTAGACTGTGGTTGAGATGTATCAAATGCAAAAATGGCTCATATAAAATAAAGCTTGTGCAAACCAGATTTAGCAACAGGTATATTTGAAATATAGCTTTGATTAAATATCGGTTGAATTAGAGCCAGTAGGCACACAATTCTAAGCAATCGATCTACTTGGCCTGTTTTACATTATGTAATGGAAGGAAAAACAATGGTACGGCGTTGTTGTCTGTCTTTGTAGATGTAAAGAAGACATTTATGTTATGAAATGTGTATTTGCCAAATCAAATAGTGTTGAGTTTGTTTGTCGTCAGATATAATACAGACGATTCCAGGTAAATGGCTTGCAACAATTTAGACTTAAAAATTGAATTCTTTTGGTTTGGTTCATTCGATTTGAAGACGTTGACAAATAATTAAGTATTGAACGAGTACATTTTTGACTCGTGCAACCTAAGCAAGTAATTGTAAATGATATTATAATAAATCAAAATTTAAAACTCCACTAGTTAACTGAAAAACTGTATAAAGACTACTTTCTTTTAATGACTCTCACAAAAGCAGAATTTAAATTATCTTTTGTAAAAAAAAGTACAGGTCAATTTTATTTAAAGAACTTCTCAGACTGTCAACTCAAGCTAAGTTCAGAAATAATAAAACTTCTAAATTCAAAATATCTTTGCTAATTTCAATTTTATCAAATTCTCTTTGCCATTTTTTCAACTTTCTTGTAATATTGCAAGGCATTAAGCTGTCGCAAAAAATGTTATAAATCATCTAGTTAAACTCTCTTAAAGATATTAAGGAGAAAAGCTAGTAGAGACAATTTGGAAAATTATATTAATATACCCGTATGTAAATCATCGTAATAACTGCAAGAAGAAATTTAGTATTTAATTTTGCGCATGATTGTTTTCTTAATTTTAGCTGTTTACTAATTTTACGTAACAAGTAATATAACAACATTCCGTGTTTTGATATTAAATGGTCGTCTCGTGATTTTAATAAACTCCAAAACCAGAAATAACAAGTGACATTTACTCGAAGCATAAAAGCGAAAATGAACTTTATCAAATGGTTTTTCTTTTCATCCACTAGTATATATCTGAAACGTACTTACATATCTTTTCTGAAAAATGCTGTTTATCGTGTCTAATGGCATTATTGTGACTTTCTTTTCAAGAATGGCAGGGTCATTGAAAATAAACGAAATAAGATATCTACTTTAACAGGACGGATCAGTTCATCAAGTTCAATAGCTTTTTTCGGAGCTTTTTCTTTTTTGCGTGGGATGGTATAATATAATGAAAATGTTCGTTTTCCGTAATTATAAAATTTACTGAAATCGGATTTTCCCATTATTTGCACACAAGAGTAAATTGTAATCCTGAAAAAGAGGAATTTATTTGATTTTAAATGAAAAAATGAAATTTCGTTAATATACACATTTTACTCGTACAACTATTTATTGACATTGTAGCTATCGTTTCCGTTGAAATCTATTTACTTAATTATTATTAGGAAAGAAAATAAATTACTAAGACTGACATTTATATGCGCCAAACATAAATAAAAAAGTGTATGTAATTAATCTCGTTAGATTGAACGTAGAAGAGGACATTGACCTTGTCGAAAACACCTTCTCAATAAAATACTACATTTTCATGAGCTTTTTTCCTAATTTGAAAAGATCAGAATGATTATTCATAGCAATTAAAATTTTATGAAGACTTCGTAATTAATGGTAAATTGTACAGATATAATTTCCTACAATTATATGAACCCGGGTGAACTTTACATCAAGAAAGGAGGAAAAAAAATAGATAGTCTGGTAAAGAGTTCCACATAACCCAATTTTTACCCAACGTCTGCATCTACAGCATTTTTCCGTTAACAGTAATGCAGAGTTGACATTCATTTATTTATTATTAACTGAAACAAAAAAGCGCATGGACTAATTACGTTTCTTAAATTATAAACAAAGCTAATACCTAAATAGAAATATTTATATCTTAAAATTATATTAGAAAATCTTGTATTTAAAGAAGGTTAATGTTCTCAGTTTATCTGAAAACAGCGATTAGGTTGGCAAACAAACTGTCAATCAGACACATATTATAAAATGGCTGCTGGATGACCCATATATTGTCAGCTGTTCCGTGTTGTGAAATAGGGAAAGTGAAAAACGACAGGAGGATTTTCAATAAAATGCCTATATTTTGTGGCATAGCAAATTGTGAAAGTCGTGCTAATACAGACAAAATATATTTCTACCGTTTGCAAAAATAATAAGAAACTCCGAATTTTTCAAGATTTCTTGCAGAATTTTAGCAAAATACGAGATGAAATCATAATTTTAAACCGTTATTATATTTAGCATGTAAACTTACAAAACTTGCACAGTTTTATCTTTTGCTGCGCTTATGAAACAATATACAGGGTGTTTGGTTCACCGCCGTATATCCGAAAAGGGGTGATTTGGAAGTTATCTAACCTAATATACTATTATACAAAGTGTCACGGTTTTTGAGATATTGTCATTTTTTATAATTTCACCCAATTGGACGTATTTCCCCATTTAAATGTGAATACCGCACTATTGGAAACTTTTAATTTGAAGGTAATGATAATTTTATAATCTTTCATAGCTTTTCTATCAATTTTAGTCATTTTCATCCACTCCTACAGGTGATTAAACAAATTAGACCCGTGGAAAGTTAAAAAAATTATGACTCTAAAATTTAACTTTTACTTTATAAGGCTATGAAAAAAGAAAAAACCAATGGGTAATTATGTTCAAACATTTTTAAAATCATCCTTGTTCTTTGTCCTTGACATATCACACTTTTAACCATCTGCAGATTCTTAGGACTAACAGACGACTTGAATACAAAGGAACCGTTTGGGCACACAAAAGCAAGCACTTGATAAAACGGTATTAGTTGTAGGTTTGGCTTCATAACCATTGGTGGTGTTAATTTTTGCATTTTCAATCGTTTATATTGTGATTTTTGCGTGTTGTAGATCCGTATCAGTTTGCGTTGAACTCCACGTTTTACTGCAATCGTTGAAATGGGCTATTAAAGTGCATTGAATCTACATTGAATTACACTTGTTTGATTGGAATATTGAATAGTGATGGTACCCAGATATAATAACCCGAGGGTGTCAAATACGGTGACCGAGCAGGCCATATCATCAGCCCGTTTCGCCCTATCCATCTTTTGGGAAAGTTGTCAATTAAAAAGTTTTTACAGAACAATTTGGACGATATTTTGGATGAAGTGCCACTAGATAGGATCCGACAAATGATTTTTCAAAACGATGGATGTTCTGCCTACTATCGGATAGCCGTAAGAGACTTTTTAAATGCCAACTTTCTCAATAGATGGATAGGGCGAAACATACCGATAATATAGCCTACTCGATCATCAGATTTGACACCCTTGGGTTATTATGTATTATTCAATGTAGATTCAATGCACTTTAATAGTCCAATTCAACGATTACAATAAAACGTGGAGTTCAACGCAAACTGATACGGACCTGCAACACGCAAAAATCACAAAATTAACGATTGAAAATGCAAAAATCAACACCACCAATGGTTATGAAGCCAAACCTACAACCAATAACGTGTTATCAAGTGTTTGCTTTTGTGTGCCCAAACGGTTCCTTTGTATTCAAGTCGCCTGTTAGTCCTAAGAATCTGCAGGTGGTTAAAAGTGTTATATGTCATTTTAAAGGGCAAAGAACAAAGATGTTTCTAAAAATGTTTGAACATAATTACTCATTGGATTTTTTTCTTTTATAGCCTTATAAAGTAAAAGTTAAATTTTAGAGTCATAATTTTTTAACTTTCTCCGGGTCTAATTTGTTTATTCACTTATAGGAGTAGATGGAAATGACTAAAATTAATAGAGTAGCTATGAAAGATTATAAAATTACCATTACCTTCAAATGAAAAGTTTCCAATAGTGAGGTGTTCATATTTAAATGGGGAAATAAGTCCAATTGGGTGAAATTTTGAAAAATGACAATATCTCAAAAACCGTGACATTTTGTATAATAGTATATTAGGCTAGATAAGTTCCAAATCATGTCTTCTACCACCCCTTTTCAGATATACGGCGGTAAACCAAGCACCCTGAATATATTGCACTTCTGACACCGTGTCAGTGTAAAATTATAATCCTGCACAGTAAGAATTTAATTTCCTACGGAATATAAATTGTCTAGACTGATAGACAAAGCTTGAAATAAATATGACAACAACAACAAGCTGCTTAGTAAAATTTAGTCCACATTTTGCATTTTTAAACTCAATTTACAGATTTTTAAAATTCACCTAAGCGTTTGGTAAAAATGACTCTGATGTATATCAATTTATTTTGTAAGTCACATCATTTGTTTTAACCTGCACACATATTATTTATTCTTTAGAAGTGCACGTTGCTTCTTTGCTGTATCTTGTGATAGTTTTTTCAGAAAAATCTTTTCGTTGCTGCCAATAACATTTTTCAATTATTTGTCTCTGCCAAAAAACGGAAATGTAAAAGAGGTGAACCCTTTCTGACTATACGTTTATTAAAATTTTTGACCTTCTTTTTAACCAAGGAATCTATTCATAAAATATTGCTTACATGTTACTAACATCCTGTATATTTTGTTTTCTGCATTTCCTTATATTGTTTCATCACTTTCCACCTCATTGTTACTACTATTTCTTGTACACACTATATCTTGCGTTTGCTAAATTCAGATTACCTATTAACGCCTTTGCTAAATGTATGTATAATTCTTAGAACTTGTCTTAGTTGCTTTAAAGTGTTGTTGTGTATCTTTATATTGTTCACATGCAGGTATCTTAAAATCTTATTGTAATGACTGGTTTTGAAGCGTTATTCATTCATAACCTCCGTTGTTCAACATTCTAGACAACAGAATGAGAGTAAGATAGAACTAAAGTAAATTCAATCTAAGGCAGAACTGAAATAAGTTTCGATGTTGATAATTTAGTTCAGAAGAGAAAGGAAGCAAACCAAGACTCTACAAACCTGATTTGTTCTGGAAATTGGCCCAGAAAATCGGAAGTTATTTAATGAGATAATGAACCAATTCTATGTAGATTTTTGTAACTAGTCTTTATTAAATTGACCAGAAACAGTCTAGAGTAAGAACTACGAAGTAAAGTTTTTGTGTTTTTGTCCGTCTCCCTTCGGTGGTGCTGCTGCCCTCATCGATCTTGGGAGTGAACCAACAACAGGCTAACCATTTTTCCGGTATAGTACGGACACTGCAACATTCTTCTAGTCTTCTCAGGAGCAGGATAAACTACTGTTATTAGGTTTTACAATTGTCATGTTCTTTTGGAGTTCCATCTCACATGATCGTCCGCTACCCTGCTCTTCACAAGTGCTCACATGTAGTGTTTTCTTCTTATAAGATATTTATATTGGAAAACTAATAAGTATCACCAATAACATCGTCTCCTTTGAAATCAACTGTTTCTCCACTATTGTCACAAACATGAGAACGACTCATCCATCATGTCATACCTCATACCCCGAAGACAACACCATTCGGTATCTACTGTAACGTTAAATATAATACTATAGACTGAAGAGAAGATCGTCGTTTAATATAACGATCTGAACTAATAACACGTCGATAATTTCGAAGCACGTATTGCAACTTTCTGTCTCATTGATCACGTCCGCTGAATATGAAACTTACTTTATCCGTACACGCTTTTTGCTTCAACCCTTGACTTTATTTTAAATTTCAGTTTTATTAAAAATTAATTTTTTATTATAATAAAGTTCTCGGTTTTTTATTTATATAAATTCCTAAGATTCAAGTTCCCATACTAAAAAACCATTCATTTCTTGAAGTGTTATTTAATTTAATTCTCTTTTGCAAACGCTTCGGGGCGATTGTAGCTCTTTTTCAATGACTTTAATAAAACATATTTAAAGCTTATTCTAGTTGTAAGCAGACGTAAAGATGAACTTAGTATTAAATTTAACAAAGCAACAATTTACAGCAAAAACGAAAATTCATATTCAGTTTTATAAGCAACATACGAGGGTCGTTTGAAAAGTCCGTGCAAAAATAAAAACTACTTAATTGTTTGGGGTAAACCTTTTTTATTTTTCAACATAGTCTCCTTTTAGGCTTATACACTTCGTCCAACGCTGCTCTAGTTTGTTGATCCCTTCTGAATATTAGGATTTGTCCAAGTCTGAAAAATAGCCATTCGTTTTTACAATCATCTCCTTGTTTGAATAAAATCTTTTTCCCGCCAGATATTTCTTCAAATTGGGGAACAAATAGTAGTCCGAGGGAGCCAAGTCTGGAGAATAGTGGGGATGTGAAACAAGTTGGAACCCTATTTCCATTAATTTTGCGACCACAACTGCTGAGGCGTGAGCTGGTGCGTTGTCGTGATGGAAAAGGACTTTTTTGTGGGCCAATCGTGGGCGTTTTTCTTGCAGCTCGAAATGCCTACAGCACTAGCAATCTCACGCACCTTCACTCTTCTGTCATCCATCACCATATCATGGATTTTATCAATGATTTCTGGAGTAGTAACCTCAACAGGGCGTCCAGAACGTTCAGCGTCACTTGTGCCCATATGGCTACTCTGAAAATTTTGAAACCACTTATAAACTGTTCTAATCGAAGGTGCAAAGTCACCATAATGTTTATCAAGCTTCTCTTTAGTCTCCTAAGACGTTTTGCCTTTCATAAAGTAATATTTAATCAACACACAACACAAATTCGTATCTAGACGTGATCTCATTATTTACAAATATCCCAATGCAGATAGCCTTGGAGTACATCGGCGACAGATGTGACAACTTAAACACCACTATACCAAAAAAACTACTGGTTAACATCATTACCTTTATTTTTGACTCGTTTGTTTTTGGTTTTAAGAACTCCAAATTTATGACTGCCCCATAAAATCGCCACAGTCTCTTATCATCGCCGATATTGTTCTTTTTCAAATCGAAACTCAAATAATAGCCACCTTAAGATTTCAACATCCAGTTTGCTATAGGAACGTGGACAACATCTTACTTCTCGTTCCATAAAATGAAACACAATACATTTTAGATACTTTTAAAGACGCTCAAAACAGTAGGATACAATTTACCATTGAGATACCTCAGGAAGACTTCATAAACTTTCTTGACATCAATATAACAGTCGTAAATAACAGAATTAGAACCAATTGGTTTAGAAAACCTCCTTGCTCGGAGAGGTATATTAACTTCCTCTCTCATCATCTTTTGAGGTATAAAAAATCTATCATTAATAATCTGATTCTATCTAACAAAATATACTGGAACAATAATTGAAATCTTATAAGAAAAACTTTAATAAAAAATTCGTATACTACAAGTTTCATAGATAAATGAATAATAGAGAGAACAAGAGTTTTGAAACAGAAGCAGAATAGTCAAGTCAAGAGAAGGCGATGGGGGACAATGAAGATAATAATTACAACAGCTATTCAACCGTTTTCCAATATTATAGAATATAAAGTACGCAGCTTAAAAATCTTATAACATGAAGGCGTCACACCGGCTTAGATTTCTTTTAAATCAACGTCAGGTATCCTTACAGAATTAAAAGATTCTGACGACATTCTTCTTTTAAGCAGTGTGGTCTGTAAAATAAAGCGTACAATGTGTAATGCCGCTTACATTGCAGAAACATTCCAATATCTGAAGAATAGAAGTATGCAACACAAGTATTACATAAAACGGGGAAATTCTACGCATTCCCAATTGTGTTCCCACACTATTGATACGGGACATCTTTACACAGAGAAACGACTTGGTTTAAAACGGGCGCGGCTGTGTTAGAGGCCTGCTACATCAACTTCTTCAAGAATTACACCAACAATAAAACTGATGTGAATAACTGCATTTCGTTTTACAAGCAACTATTGAAATAACAAGATTGATTAATATTAAAGGGCTTACATAATAAGTTGATTTTTCTTGATTAACAAAAAGGACTGTATATTCGACTTATACTATTAATAATTAATAATTTAATATGGGGTTTGTTTTTCACCAAACAATTAAAACAGGTTTTAAATAAACTTTATTAAAAATATTGAAAAAGGAGCACAATCTGAAAGGTTTGTAAAAAAATTCAATGAAATAACACTTCAAGAAATGAATGACTTTTTTACTATTATATACTTTCTTTGATTGTTTATTAAATCTTTATTTTGCATAGATAAGCAGACGTACAAATTTTAGACATTTGCTGTCAACTTGTACTCCTATTACAGGTAGGCCCATAGTTTGTTGACATTGCAGCTGTACTACACTACTAGCTATAGTTAAGTTTGCATCCAATTAGGATTTCAAAACTCGCTGTCTACTCCTGGCTCAGTGCCTTAATGGTGATGTTATAGTTCGAATATCTTTAATAACCAGTTATGCAGTACAGAGTCAACAACCTTTTGGTATGTTTCTTTTTCTTTTATAGACTCCATAAAGGTACTACTTGGTTGCTTTTGGTAGCAGTTTCTTTGTTTCTGTCACTTACTTCAACTTTTGTTTTTATCATCTTTTTTCACTATCTGCGTGTTCAGCTCTTGTTTCTCTTTTATTATGTTTTACTGTAGCATCTACAGATGTACATATTCAATTACAAATTGTTTGTACATTTTTCCCGGTATGCTGTAAATATCATTTTCCAGAGTTATGACTTTAAAACAAAACAATGCATCACACTAGTATTCTTGTCATATATTGTCTGGGGTTATTCGCGGTCGTGGTCCAAATCCTGTAAGGCAAAATCCTACTTTATCTTCAATGAACTGGTTTCCTGTTTCAAGCTCTTTAGTTCTTCAGGTTCTAACTATTTGTCAATCTCTTCTTATATTATAAGATAAATTATAACACTACCACCAGTTTACAAGATGGCTAACTGTCTACTTCATAGTTGTATCATTTGAGGTAAGTAGATGCTTCCTCTAAATGATTCTCTGACTTACCGTAGGGTATTCATAGAGGCGCAAATTTTGAAAGTGTGCCTTACATAAATCGACTTTACTATTGTTGTTTTCTGGCTGTCCTTTCCCAGTAGGAACTTTTAACGTGTAATTCACCATCACACGAGGCTCACTGCTTTACATCCCTTTCAAAGCATGGCATCATTTTACGGATCTATTCTGCATGAAAAGTTGCAGGACGAGGAATCGAGAACGCGATTTTGAGGTAATAGTTTAATGTGTAACTGAACTTAAAGATCTTTGATCGAAATAAACTTTCTTTAGAAAAGTGAATCGGCATAGATCTTCAGATTCCCTTTATTCAAGCAAATTTTACCTACTGTGTAATGTTTGCTCCTGAAGGAAATTGATCAATAAATGGCTAAAATACCATAATTTAAAGTGGCGATCCAGAATTAAAAAATTTTTTTTGTTAGTACTACGAGGGTGGTTTGAAAAGTTTCCGACCTAACAAAGATACAAGACATTTTTTCTGAAAATTTTTTTTTATTTTTCAACATAGTCTCCTTGTAACTCTACACACTTCTCCCAGCGATATTTCCAATTCTGTAACCCGTCCAAATAGTACTCGGCATTTTTCTCTGCAAAATAATTGTTCACGAAGGTGATTGCCTCTTCATTTGACGAAAATCTTTGTCCTCCGAGCGCAATTTTTAGATGAGAGAACAAAAAGAAGTCGCTTGGGGCTAGATCTGGTGAGTAAGGCGGATGGTCAAGCAGTTCAAACCGTAATTCCTGGATTTTCGCCATGGCAACCGCTGAGGTGTGAGACGGTGCGTTGTCTTGGTGAAACAGGATTTTCTTTTTCTGCAAATGTGGCCGTTTTTTCGCAAGTTCTGCCTTCAGCTTGTCAAGTAATGATGCATAGTATGCTCCTGTAATGGTTTTTCCTTTTTGAAGATAATCGATTAAAATAACTCCATGACTATCCCAAAAAACAGTCGCCATCACTTTCCCAGCCGAAAAAACAGTTTTTGCTTTTTTTGGAGCCGGTTCCCCCTTTGCAGTCCACTGTTTGGACTGTATTTTTGTTTCGGGCGTATAATGGTGTATCCCAGTTTCATCTACAGTAATTAATCGGCGCCAAAACTCGGATTTGTTTCGCCTAAACTGCGCCAAAAGAGCGTTGGAAATATTCATTCGAACAAGTTTTTGGTCTAACGTGAGCAAACGCGGCACCCAACGCGCGGACAGCTTTCTCATGCCTAAATGTTGATTTAATATGTGACAAACACGTTCTTTAGACATGTTCATAACCTCTGCTATCTCTCTCACTTTAATTCGGCGGTCGTCTAGCACCATTTGGTGAACTTTGGCGATGTTTTCGTCGGCAGTTGCAGTTTTTGGACGTCCCGAATGTTCATCGTCTCCCAAGCTCTTACGGCCACGTTTAAATTCAGCAGCCCAAAATTTCGCTGTGGTAAATGATGGTGCAGAGTCCCCATACACAGAATCCAACTCATCTTTTATTTGCGAAGGCGTATTGCCTTTTAAAAACAAATATTTAATGACAGCTCGATACTCGATTTTGTCCATTTTCACAAAAAAACTCACATCAACTCACTCAAACGACTCTTACATAAAAACTGCGCATCCAAAATGGCTGAAACTTTGGTGAGTAACTGTCATCAGATGAACAACGAAATTCAGTAGCTTTTATTTACGAGTGCTGCCATCTTCACGTCGAGGTCGGAAACTTTTCAGACCACCCTCGTATAATAATAATAATAGTATTACAAATAGATATTATCAAAATAGGTAGAGGGTTCAACAGTTGTTAATCACCACCCTCCCACCTTATTTGCAAAATAAACCCAGAAGTGGAAATATCTTGGAAAGCAGGTATTGATTTTCCAAGCGAAATATTTTCGAGAAGTTTGGTCACCAATCTGAATAGTAATGCATTAGCTAAATGCCAATTTACCCTTTTTATACAGTAGTCGCTGAAGTACATTTCTCCACGGAAATCGGCATAGCTTAACTGTATTGCATTTACCATTTAAAAATATACCGTCTGAACACTTAAAAGGTGAACATAGAAAATTCTATAAAAGTACACTTAACGTTAGTGAAAACCAGAAATACGTAGCACATTATCGCCTATGTGTCGAGTACTGTAGTAGCATACACTTCTTTTACCCTATGTCACTCTATTTACAGGCTTATTATCCAAACCTTTAAACTTCACACATTTGCTTGTCAACTAGTTGATTCCTAAATGTGCAAGTCTTTCTGTCCTCATAAACTAATGCTACAAAGTATTTATTTAAATTCTGTTAATTAATTTCAGATTTGATGACTATCATGAAGATAGTCAATTAAGTTCAAATTACATTACCTTATGAATTGAGTTCACATTAAATACAAATGCTAAATATTTTATAGTTCTCTGAGAAAGCCTTTCTGAAGGTAGGTACAAGTACATCATTCTTATTCATTAATTAACCACACACGAAGGAAGTTCGACAGTTTGCTGCTAAATTAGCTACTTCAGCTCGGATTGGTAGGTAAATGGAATGTTCCTAAATTTCCGCCTACACGTTTTAATAACTTCCCATGCATGGAATTAGACGCAAACAAATTGGGAATTAAAAACTGTATGTTTTAAAGGTGTTTATCATAAATGTTAAATAAAGAGGAGATTGCAATTAATTTACTTTTATCAAAAGTCAACAGATGGGTTACTTCTAATAAATAAAATCGTTCTAATTTTTATTTAAATTTTTTACATCGACAGTTTAATATCCTTGATTTAAATGAAAAAGTTCATCGGTTAACATCGCCGCTTTTCCGGAGCGAAAATGCGTCTTGGAGATTACAGCACAGCATGAAGCGCGCCGCAGGTGGTCGTGCAGATGCGTCGTGACGCTCGTGGTGATACATTCTCGAATTTGCCGCGATTGTCGCAAAACACGTTAGAACTGAAACTTTGTTTCAATTAATTAAAAGTGCAAAAGAATCAGTCCTGCAAAAAGCTTAACAGTATACAACAGAAAATATTTTTTTAAAACAACAAGAAAATAGTTGTCAATTTATTAGTGAGATAAATTTTAAGAAAGTAACTTTCTGTCCAAAAAGAGTATGTTAGATCAATGTTTGCATGAAATTAAAAACTCTGATTCATTATTTCTTTTCATGTTGGTTTTGATTTTATGGTTTTTTGCGTCTTCTTGATTCTTCTTCTAAAGGTGTAGACAAATGCTTTGAAGTGTTGACTTACTAAATCTTATTAAAATTTTTAGAATTGATTAAGAGAGTTAAATGATGATGCAATTCAAAAATAGCTGGATCTGATACAGACGGATGTAAAAAAAACGAAATAACAATTTCTTAGCATGAATAATTTTTAAACTTTAAGATAAGGATAAATTATATTTTTTATGTTTGAATTACACCATGTGGTAACTATTGATAGTTTACATATTTGTACAGTTGCTTTTTCTTATAAAATCTGATAGATACAGCCCTTTCTTACTTTACGTTTTGAAATCTCTTGGGCTTGAACTCCATTAGAATTGTAAAAACAAATTTGAATAAAATGGTGTTTTGTAGTAAAACGCCTACGATAGTAGTTCGTGGATGTATTCTATTTTCTAAATTTTTGCTATAAAGTTTTATTTGAAATTCCAGCATTTAGTAAAGTGTGATCCAACTTTTTCTGAGTGACAAACCTAAGTATAGGTACATTTAAATTTACTTATAATTAAATAATAATTTGTATTTTTTAACAATTGCCACATACACACTGAAAATGCTTTATCAAATTCAACGTAGAAGCAGATGTTTTCTGTGTTGTTTCCGGTGTTAATGAAAAATTTAATATTCTACACCTGAGACTTCCTGAATAACTAACAACCTACGCAATTGGAAAATTAGAAGTATCTTGTCTAATGTCATTTTTCTTAATTTACTTATAATTACTTTAAGGTACGGCTAACAAATATTCATTTATCTTTTTTCTAACTAATAAATCCAATATGAGATTATTATTTATTATACAGGGTGTCCCAAGACGATAACGTTAAAATATATATATAAAAACATGTTACTGGGAAAAGTTGCACAGAGTGATTGTCTGTACTTTCTAATACTATTCTTTACTACACAGCCTAGGTTTTCTTAATGGAACTTTAGTTCCTAATCTTTAGAAATGATTATTAAAATTTTAGTAATATTCTCTTATTTATAGTACAGGGTGAACGTATTGTCGTTATTCAGTTATTTATTATGAAACGCTCTCAAACTTTCCAACTTTGTAATTTAATACGATAAGACTATAACTTTCGTTTTTAGAAATAGTTATTAAGATTGTAGTCATAAAACTCTTTACTACCAGCTGATTGAAAAACGTAAAACCTAATTTCCCTGATTTTCTAAATGACATAACTAAAACATATTGTACAAAGTACAGAAGCTTATTCTGTGCTACTCTTCCCAGTAAGTTTTTTTTTGTATTGCTACAAATAACGACGCTATTATTCGATTACGGATCTTTTGGACACCTCGTCCATTACATACATTATATTTTGGAATTGGGATTTTCCGCTATTTGAAGACATCCTTATTAGAAGTATCTTTTTCTTCTTAATGCATGACTATCTATTAATTTAGCGTCTTTGGCAGAACACCTGCTAATTTATTCTTACTATTGTTAGTTGTGTTTTTCGAAACATTGCCGGGCATTTCGGTGTTTTTAGTATCAGTGAGATCCAAACACTAACAGACTATTTGTACATACACAAATTAAGCAAATATCATTGTAATTGGTTATGGAAGGAAAAGTTAAAAAGCTACTGCTTATGTTGTTTGGAATTCCGGTTCTATAGAATATCGCGAACTGTTAAATGACCCAAAACGGGAAGTACCTGCCAGTCAGCTATTTGATCAGATCTAATGCGACAAGTGAAACTGAAAACAGAAGGCAAACTTGACGGGAACAGCAAAGGTGTGCTGCAGTTTCACAAAATGCTACTTCCGGCTTCATGCCTTTGACATTTCTACCCGAGGGTATAATGTCCTTACGGATCCATTCCTGCTAACTGCCTAAGGCCAACAGGAGGGAGAAACCCGTTATGGCATGAAATCATCAGATAATCACTCGCTAACAGCCAGCCTTGCAATCCAGTCAAACTTACTTTTTCGGTCTTTATTATCGAAATTGATATGGCCCCTAAAGACTGCAACGACAGCTGATTGTGGTTAGTAAAACTATTGCACACTTTATTAAAAATCCCTAAAGCGTACAATAATCAATCTATAATTTTCGGAACAATTCCCGTACAGAAATTTAGAAACCTAACGCAATTCAGAAATGTTTTTGGAATCTACCTGAAAATCTTAGTAATTGGCCAAACAAGTCAATCGGCTCAAAAGATTAGATTTGCTCCTAAAGCCTACTACAATCCAAAGATTTAACTTGCTTGAATAACAAAATTCAAAAGATTGAAAACTATAAGGAAGGTCTGGAATATATAAATTCAAATTTGGGCTAAATCATGTACTGACTGGTTCTAAACGGTTGAGCTGTGCAGACCAATTCTTGAATGTGTTTTATCGTTATTATTACGCTTAAGTGTTTTGGTCTGAAGTAAACAAAAAGAACTTTACAAACTTAAAGAACTCAGCCATTTTGCAGAAACCTAACTAGCCTACAATATTCCTACATATTGATTGAAAAAGCTTGTCACTGTTACATAGCTCAGCCAGTCCAGAAATTCGTCATTTATAGACCTAAAAGTGTAAAACGTTTTAAAATCAAGACCTGTTAAGTCCATACCGGTACTTTTGGGCTTAATAATCCAGCTGATGTAGATTTCTATCTTGATATATGAGCATTGCGATGTTTAGTATTTGTTGTGCCTAGTCTGAATATGGTATTATCTCAATAGTCTTGGGCACTTGCAACACCCTTTTCTAAAAAACTTGGAGTTTTGGCCAGAGAAAGATTTTTGCACACTTACCATCGGAAAATTCCGTATAACAATTTTTGTTTTGTTTTTCTGTAATAACCAATGATCCATAAAAGTCGTGGCTTCTCTTGGCCATGAATCAGAAAGATAGACATTTAAAAATGTGGAATTATTATAATATGAAGTATCTGTATAGCAAGGTAAGTTTGCTGTCACTTTAAAGACTTCAGAAGTGTTGCTTTTTGATAAACATGACTTTCATACAAAGGCAGAGAAATTCTATGATCAAAAGCCATTTTAGAGACGGACGGTAGCAGAATGAATGGTAAGTGGGAATATTCTGTTCTGGACGCTTTCGCCCAATTTTCAAATTTAGTACTACTAATGCATTTGAAAAATTGCCGTAGTTCTCATGAAATCTTATGCATTTTAACTAGTGACAAAAATACGACTCAAATGCAGGTTTATGTCATTCTGCTTTACGCTAATTTTCTAGTAGATTAAATATTTGGATACAAATTTAGTAACAGTTCAGACCCTACTTTGACTTTTGGCTCACTCTGTAAATAAGTATTATTGGTAGGGGTAGCATACTGCAAAGGAACAATAAATATTGTTGCCAAAACACGTTTTTAAAAACCCTTTGATAGTCGCAACCTCCAGGCTGATACTTAAATTGCATCCTTTATTTTCTATCTTTAGTCATATTTCTCTAACGTTTTGGAAAACAAAAGAAAAGGTTAAATCGAACTTTAAATGGAACTTGATTTCATTCATTAGGAAAAAAATGAACACGAAAAATGCCATGTCCAAAAATCTAAAATACTCGTACTTATCAGTTATCATTTTAATTTGAGATTATGAAGTTTTTATAGCTAGGATTTGATAATATCCTACAAATAATAAATTTTCGCCATAAAACAAGAAAGGCATTTAATTTCCGAGTTTTAGTAATCGTTGAATATGTTTCAATATTAATGATGTTTTAACTGAAAGGTCGCTTACCCTAAAAATCTTTCCTCACTTGCTCTTTCCCTGACATTAATGATTTATAGTTAATAAAGGGAGTTGATGAACTTTCATGTAGGCATACGAACGGGGGATTATGAAAGATACTTAGCTTTTCTAATTTCCATACGCCTCTATAACAATTAAGATAAGTAGAAACGAAAAACAAACGAAAATGAACGGGACGGACGGAACGGGAATAAAATGGTAGTGGCGTAAAAAGGGTCTCGTAGTATTGCTGTAACTGTTTTCTTAGGGATTTATTAATGTAATAAAGACTACTTTTACGAGTCGGTTTGCTTGCTTCGTAACATCAGATTAAATTGACGTTGTATACCTTAAAGGTGATTCACCTTGCATCTGTCTGTGCTTGAATTACACTGATTTTAGTACATATTTAAATGGAAAGTAATTATATTCTCATAGGCCTTAAAGTTTGATGACGAAGCTTCCAACTTGTCTAGACAAATTTCAGGGTTCAATGTTATTAGTCATTACGTGCTTAATTCAATTCTTTTAGAAGTAAATGGGAAATAAAATGTTAACAAGTGGTCAATTCTCAGATGTGTTTCTTGATACGAAAGTTTTTGCTTAAAAAGAAATCCAATTAAATCCATCAAATTAGAAAACTATTTTACCATCAATTTCTTGGGTATTTGACAGTATTATTACAATGTTTGCAAAGAACATGCTACATTGGACGTAACGTTATTTTTCACGTCTTAAGAGAATTTATTTGTTATGCTAATTATATCACAGTAAAAATGAATTCCTTTTGCGATCTTTATTACATTTATAATGTTCTCTTTTTGTAAGATGTTACACAGAAGCAATTACAACGTTTCTACGTAAAAAATAACGTTACTTTCTTTGTTACATATGTTTTGCAAACATGTAGGTAACTCGAATGATAATTTGGCCTTAAAAAAAGTAAGCGCAAGCGCAAATTAAAAAATCATTTTTCTGATCATTGGTTTGACGTCGCTATTGTGTAAAATGCAGTTTAAGGGGTGGTAACGATTTAATGCGATTTAATGCATGCCACGTGGTATAACCTCAAATTATTTCAGTTCTGAGTGTTACTTTTACATCCCAGTATTGCTTTTGTTAACAGTTTCGATAAAATCATTTTTCTGCAATGCAGTAGAACAGAGTTTCATAAAGGGAATAGTGCAGACTTACTTCGAATAAAAGTTATAATGGTTGTAAATCCTAATTTTTAACTGACTTCAAAAAAAACATTCCCATGTAGAATTGTTTATTTATTGATCTGTATGTTCCCGACTATCTTCAACACTACTGAATTGGTATTCATGTTGTCTTCATTAACGTACAGAGTTTGAGACCGGGAAGGGTGGGATCAGGTAAACTGTTGAACGATTTTGATGCGGTTTTTACTCACGTACAGGGTATGGCCCCAAAAATGTTACAAGCTGTATGAAGGATCGGTGGTGGTTCGTGACACATTTAAATGCGGTTTCCACTCGCTTATTAGAGTATGAGTCCGATAAGGTTACAGGCTAACGCAGTGGCTGCTTGCGACTTTATTCTGTTGGTGGGTTCAACGGAAAATTAAATTGTACATTTTAGTCTAGAATAAAATAAAGATCACGTTCTCCAAAACTACGTTTTTGAAAAATATTATTTTTAGTTTTTTACTTAATGCCCGTCTAAAGAAAAGCTGATTTTTTAAATTCTTTATTGATTAAAATTCAACAGCACAATTTCATTTAAGTTGCGAAATTCTTTCGTATCGGTGATAGATTCTACCTGTTTTAAAGAACCTGGTCTTAGAAAATGACAGAAAATAGAATTGTTTAAAGTACCCTTGAGAGTTGGTGAAAATTATAATTAGTGACTGAATAACAATCAGCAAATCAACTTTTTACATCATATGATATTAACAGTACTGCCTATAATAAGGTATTGATGTTATCTTGATTGTCACATGCTTATACAGCATACAAAAATTTGACAAAATTATGTTTGGGATATCCTAAGTGAGTTATCTTCTCCATCAATTAAGTCAGATACTGAGTATGGTTTGTAACTATTGGCAAACGACAACAATTTTCGGGACGTAAAGTTCATCAAGACCTTACGAAATGTACGAGTCTCAGATTCTTTGCACCAATAGGCATAGATTTCTTATTTTTAGATAAGGAAAAAAGCATAGTGAAAACATCACAACATTTCTTGTGAAAACCGCATCTAGCGACTTGTATATCAGCAAGGCATTTTTGGTTGCAATTTCAAGTGACAGGAAGATTCCCTAAATCCACAACATTCAGAATGTCTAAAGAGTATGTGTTTGTTGCAACGATCAATAGTTCATCAATTGAGCTACTGTCTTACACGAGAAATGTCCTGAGTTAACAGAATAAATGTCAATGCACACAACTCAGTGGTCCTTAAATGAAATTGTGCAGTGACCAAAAGTTATGATACCCTGCAGACATTTTTTGGAATTGTGATTTCAAAAAATGTGTAGCTTGAAAGCTGAACCTACCTCTATGGTACCAAAACTTCTTCTTTTGGAATTTCTATCAAAAAGATATTTCGCTCACTTTAAAGGAACCAAATTTCGGTAGTACTTATGAATTCCAGCAGCTGAAATTGCGTAAGATTTATAAGTTAAATTAGCATATTTTGGATCAATATGAATTTTGGTCACTTGATCTAACTGTAAACAGAGTAGTATCAAATTTCATGCTTTTGGTAGAAAAGATAAAAATTCAGAAAATACAAAAACATAAAACTTCACTGGTTTCATCTATCAACCCAAAGATCGCGAACTGTGTCCCAAGGCAAAGTCCTGAAATTTCTCATGTGGGAATAATTTGTAATTGGATGTCATTTTCCAAAAGAAATGCAGAGCAGTAGGGCCTCTGTGAGTGGCACGTTAGGAATCCCTATTGACTTTCCTCTGGGTGTGGCTAAATTCTAGCAGGCGGCAAAATAGTCAAAGCAGGCGACCTGAAGTCTTAGTTACAAACAACAACAAATATTTGGGCGTCCTCCCAAAATATTAATTTTTAAACCTGCGACTAGCAAGAGAATTATAATTCATGATTTGATGGTCCAATTACCAAATTAGGATGCTAGTCCAACAGAGGCTACAACTCACTCACTTTTATACTACCAAATCAATCTGGCTGTAATAAATGCAGATTGTTCAGTTTAACAATTTTAAAATGTTTATACAAGTGATGCAGTTGTTGGGTTAAAAGCTGTTTTGAAAAGAATAGACATACAAATCAAGGCTCTCACACAAATCCAATCAGGTGCAATTGAATTGAATTAGAATTCTGTTTCTTATTTTTATTATAATTACTTCCCCACGGTATAAAAAACTTACTAGGCAAGTCTGAGTGTCTAAAGTCGCAATATGTATCAAAAAAAAGCACAACTGACATTTTGTCAATAATTAGCCATTGTGAATTGGATATAGAAGTGACCGAACGTGTACACGTATGTGCGTGGATAAATAAGGAGAAAACAAGTCCGTCAACGCGAGAAACAACGACTTCTTCAATTTAGACGTCAAAAATGCAATATAACGTTTAATTAACGTTATTCTACGTTAACAAAGTCGTATTAGACATTTAACTAAAATATAACGTGGCATTTCAACCAGACAGGTTGACTCGGCTACATTAACGTGTTTTCGACGTCAAATTCTCGTCTCTGTGTACGTTGGGGAGGTTGTTAATTCAAAAACAACATAAATACACAGGCGGGTAAATCGGCATGATTGTTAAACAATCAAAACATTATTTCAAAAAGTTATTCAGAGAAACTGATGATTATTCTCAGCAACAAGATATTCCATAAATAGAGTGACGTATAAATACTTATTTGCTGCAAAATGTTACCAAACTGTTTTACCTTCCCAAAATTGAAAACGTTTCTTCGATTCACTCTCGCGCATATACAGGGTGTTTTGAAAATGAGTGCCAATACTTGGCAGGCGCATTCCTCGACAAAAACTATGCCTTTTCTAGTCAGATGATCTTTTGTTCCTAAAGCTTTCCGAGATGCATGGTATCAAAGTTTGATTTAAAATTTTCTTTTTCCTCAATATTTCAAGAACAAAATAAGATATTGTATATGTATTGTACATTAAAAAATCTTCTATTTTCAAGATCAGCAATCAATTCAAAACAAAAAGTTACTCTTGCGTTTTTTCTAATGAATAAAATTAAATTTCATCAAAACTTTTCAAATTCAATGCTTATGGTGAGGTCATACGTCATCTCAAAAAGGATGTAATTATTTGCGTTGCATTCCTCGACCAAAATTAAGTCTTGCCGTATAATCTGTTTTCCTAAAGTACACCGTCTTCAAGATACAGGGTGTCATAATCTCTTAACTTTAATTAAACTTTGACACCTTCTATTTCAAAAATGCCGCGATTTAGGAAAAAAGTTTTTTGATAAAAAAAAGGTTTAATCTTTGTCCAGATCCTACTTTTGAGAGGACGTACAATCCTGCTACAGCTCGTAGAATTTGAAACGTTCTGAAAGTTCAATTTTACTTGAAAACGACGCATGCTGCGAAAAAACTCGAGAATAACTTTTTGTTTCAAATCGAGTGTGGATTCTAAAATTAGAATTTTTTTTTAATTTTCTAGTTTATCCCCAATTCTGGTAAGGATACCAAATGCAAACTACGTAAAATTATAGAGACTTTAAAGTAACAAACATCTCATTTTTGTTCTTAAAATATTGAGAATACAAGAAATTTTTAGTAAAACTTAAATACCCAGTGTCTCGGAAACGGTGCACTTTAGGAAAGAAAGTTATGCGAAAAAAA
>VTPC01090834.1:238634-291809 GCA_011009095.1 Ignelater luminosus | reverse complement strand
TTCTCATTATTTACTTCTTTTCATCAGCAGATATTCTATTTCTCTACAAAAAATTCGTTGTAACTTGAGAATACAAATCCCAGGTTTTCTGAATGTGTTCTTTTAACCAAAACTAGTACCGAAGACTTTTCTTCAAGTACTTACTTCACAGAAGCAAATGTTGACACTGTTTTCATATAGTACATATTATATACATATGTACATCCCATATACTCGCCTCGACATGGCGTCCGTGTTGTATATGTACAGATTTTTACATAGATAATGTCACAGTACATTATTTTAATGAAATAAACAATCCACTACGCGAAGACAAATTTTGTACTAATAATACTAGTCAACATGATTTTTTCTCCCAAAATTCTAACAACTAAAGTAAAGAGATTTAGTGAAAACATTCCCCAAAATAATGTTCATAGTGTTAGGTTAGCTCGTATTTCCAATTAAATTCAAAGAATGTCCTAACTAAAGAGAGCAGTGGTATAGCTGATTGAGCCGATTCTAAGTATAACTTTATCTTTTGAGTTTTACGAAGTAGATACCAAACAGTTAGTCATGTACCAAGTTACAAAACATCTCCTCTTCCTATAAAATTGGAGCGATTGAAAAACTTTCTAAAATTAAAAACCATACGCAAAGAGTTTATGTACCTTCGGCAAAAATTTCCTAATTCAACAAAAGCAAAAATAAACTAAGCTGTTTTCATAGGTCCTCAGATTCAATTACCGGAGAACAATGTCCTTTCGAGGATTTTTCGGGTCTAAAAAAGCTGCTAATCATGAAAAATCAAGGGACAATTTGCTAAAAGCATTTAAAACTGCAAACGTCAATAGGTCTTTAAAAATGCACATTTGACTTTCTCTCAGAGAACTTAGGAGATAACTATTAGCAACGAAAATGGAGAATCAGGGTATTATTTTAGAAATGGAGAAACGCTGCAAGAGCAAATGAAATCTTACCAGGCTGGTCGATTACAATAGAAAATTAAGAAGGCATGTGATAGATATCAATTATAAACGAGAATTCATATCTTCAAATGTAAAAAATACAAATAAAACCTCTCGAAAACGCTAAAATCAATTTTTGTTCATCCAAAGATAATTCGAGCTAACCTTACGCTAATTTCATGATAGAAATAATTCTTTGTAGATGTGCATCAGAATTAGCTCAAATTATTTTATAGAGGAAAAGAAAGTTAAAATTTGTTGACCAGTGTAACGCAAACTAGGCTTTAGCCTCAATAGAGACATATTTGGTATACAGTAATGTGAAAAAGTCCTGCATTGTCATCGCGCAATAATGTTTTTAAACGTAATACACATTTTTTGCATATTTCCCCTAATTATTTTTAATTATCTAGCAGTTATTATTAAATTATATAGTAATGTCTTTGCTCATCATCTTCTTAGAATTTCATATAAAACAGTAAAAATAGCGTTTTTCTCACAACAGATTATTATCTATCGGCCAAATAATGACTTTTAGAATTCATTTGACTTACTATCAATTTCTTCAAAAGTTACAAGATGGTGCCCCAGAAGAAACAAACAAAATTATCACATCAAAAGCGATGGAAAATTAACTTTCATCATAAAGAATAAAGAATAGTCGTGAAATAGCCCCCAAAGTTAAGTGTAATCAGTCTTTAAGTATTCAAGTTATCAGAAAGTATGCTGAAATGAGACAGATTATTAAGAAACCGCGCAGTGAGCGACTAAAGACAACCTCAGTTCAAGACTATGCGCTTCTAAGAAGAAGTCTGACTGATAGAAGTCTTAATTCCACTGATTTAAGTAAGTTACAATACGAAGCTACCAATGTTAGTGTACACTCTTCTACTGCAAGGCAAAGATTGCTTGGTTGTGGACTAAGAGAGTGTAGACCACGGAAAAGCCACTAGTATCCGAGAAGCAAAGACGCTCTCGGCTACAGTAGGCATCCAACCGCTGTTGCATATCTTCCCAAGACTGCACATCGTATTTGAGATGATGAATGCCGCAAAGTACCAATACTGCAGAATAGAATGTTGCCCAGTGCCTAGAAAAAACTTGTTTAGAGAAGATCTTATTTTCTTCTTTGCCATAGGACAAGACTAATTCAATATTGGATGGCCACAAATAAAACTAAGAAAGAATTGGCCGGCGTAATTCTCAATCTCAGTCCCATAGAAAACCTATGGCAAAGGATAGCAAGCATCATATCTAAAAAGAAATCCATAACCAAAATGAAATTATTCAAATTTCTAGTTGTAGCTAAAAGCTCTTCGTTAGAAAATTCTGCTTGATGATTGCTCAGAAAATTTTTTTGTCAAAGCTAGTACTACACTGTTAAATTTTACTAAACTAGGTAAGCTTGGTTTTTCATATACCTTTCCTAAATATTATATTCGTCTTTAGTTTTCTCAAATTATTAATCACATTGCTGAATTTCGATTGCAGCTAGGATTGTTAGTGTTAACTGTCTTTTCAAAAATTGCAAAAGTGCAGTTTTTACTTTTACCCTGTTCTACTGTTTCAATCATCTACCTGTATAATAGATATATTCTATTGTTAGTGTTTTACTACTTTCCTAATTTATATTTCATTTTCTAGAATTAGATGAAAAGCAGTGTAGGCATGCGTAAAATATTTTGGTTGGATTTTGCCCTATTTGCAAATTTTAAACTTTACCTACAATAAAAGCACAACATTGCTTGTGTCCAGGAGCAGTAATCACGATGATGCAATGCCAATGAAAAAGCTCTTAATTGCTTGACATGTCTCTACTCTACTATTGCACATTAAATAAACAATTGTTCATCTCTATTTTTCAAACTAAAATGAGGTGTGATCGATTTTAAAGAATTAATTGCAATTAACTCACCAAGATTTGTACAGTATGCACATATATTTAGGCCCGACACTTCTAAATCAAATAATACTATTTAGCATTACTCAGGAAATAATCAAAATTATTTCCTTCAAAACCTTCGAACCATAAACTCACCTTAAGCCATAGTTGCTTGTAATAATCTCATTTTAGTATGTTATCAAAAAAGATTGGATGAATTTATCAGGTCTTATGCAACAATGCAAGTAATGCTTTCTATCATTCTTAACACAAATAGAACTTACCCAGAAATAATCTCTGTTGACTCATTCATACCTAGCAATAATTTTCGAAAACTGTATGTATCACAATATCATTGTTTGAAATTATTAGAAAACCTCTTTCTGAACTGTGTCACCAAATATTCCCAGCAAAATTAACTAATTAACTGCACTTTCATTCAAAGGTGATTCATTGTTCAACCATTTCTTCTAGGGCAGTATTGATAGGAATATTCCCGTTTTAAGCAATATTTCCATTTCTAATATTCCCAATATTTGGTAACATACAGCATGTTAAAGAAATGGTGTCGAAAACTCTAAGGGTGTGTAGTGTACCTCATGAATATAAGTGAAAGAATCTATATAAACCAATCCTTGGTTAAAAAAGCTGAAACATCTAAAGCAACTGTCTACAGAACCAAAGTAAAATATGGTTTCAAATCTTATAAAGTTCAGAAAGTACCAGATTGGGATTCCAAGAAACAGAACAAATTGTTAATGAAGTTTTCCTGCATAATCGTAGATGATGAAACTTATTGTGTGATAGACTTCAATCAAATTTCCGGAAATGAATATTGTTTCCAGGAGTAGAGAAGATGTACATCCAAAATACAAATATCGAAAAGCTTCCAAATGCACAAAAAGATTTCTGGTTTGGCAAGCTATCTGTTCATGCAGCCAAAAAAGTGAAGAATTCGTGACTGTAGATACTATTAACACTGATATCTACATTGAAGAATATTTAAAAAGACGTTCATTACCTTTTGTGAGATCACACCATATTCCTACACTTGTTTGGCCAGATTTGGCTTCAAGTCATTATTCAAAGAAAACCTCAACATTTTATGAAGAACATAGAACTCAATATGTGCCAAAAGATATCAATCCTCTAAATTGTGCCGAGCTCCACCCCATCGGCGATATTAGGTACTCATGAAAAGAAAATTAAAGGTCACAAAATTAGTTGTTGGAGGCATCAAAGAATCTCGGAACAAATAGAGAAATGCAGTCAAGAAAATGGAAAGAAAGGATGTACAAGCTTTAATTGGGAGGGGGGATATATATATATATATATAAAAGAAAGCTAGTTTTTTTTCAGTAAAAAATAAAATTCAGTAAATTTTATATTAATTTGTATCTTTCGTGTTTAAAAAAATAAAATAACTATGCAAATTAAATATTTTCTTACATCTTCGTTTTTACTTATACTTACTTCTATGGCCAAAGTTTTTCCAAACTGTGCCTTATCTTACATAGATTTGCGTTTGGTAATTTTTTTTGTCAATCAATACTAATTTCAAAACTAGAGAAATTTTTAAATTTCTCGGTGGCATAACAATCTTCTTTAGAGTACGGGGCTAGCCCTCCCCCCAATTCCCCGCATTTGATAAAAATATCAAGTACAAAACTAAGTAAAATAGTAGACACCTAAGAGCAACAAGCATGTAGAGAATTTCATCTCAATATCTCACCTTGTTCTTGAAATATTCAAAATACAAGAAATTTTAAATAAAACCTTTGACACCTTTATTTTGAAAACTGTAAATCTTTGGACAAATTTTTAAACTTATTTTGACTTGGGCTATACAACCTTACATTTTCTAACACTATTTTTTCAACATCTTGTATAAAAAAGTCGGCAACTTTCCAGTAATTTCCAATTTAGGGGAATTGCAAACTGGCAATATTGCCCATTACATAGTGCTGCACATGTGTTGTACAATATTCTGTGTTTAACCAGTAGCATTTGAAAGCCACCTTCAAAATGACAATGAACCATGTACCAAGTTTTCATGGTAATCAAATATGTGCACGGTCTGCTATTGCAAGAAGAAAAACATGCTAGTCCAACAGTTTTTGCTTTATTTTGTGCTATCGCAAGCACTTCTTCCTTTGCATTTTTTCGTTTCTATAATTTTCTCTTTAATTCACTTGAAATAGCGTTTAGAATTCGTCAGTTACTTTGAGAATTCTATTGGAATCTCTACAGCAAATAACTATGATGAAACTATTTTTGTCATCAACCAACACAACCCTGACATTTAAATTCTTTTCATTCAGGATCAGGTTTTCATTAAAACCCAATCAGCACCTAGATCTGACTTCATTGCCATAACACTTTACTTGATATCTTGACAACAATCATGTCATTTTTATTCTAGCCAGTATCACACATAACTTCTGCTTTCATGTCTTAAAGTTAAAAATTCAACGATAGCTCCTGTTTTTTCATTTGCTACAGTCCATATCAGATGAGAAGACTGTGTTAACTAAAACTAATAACAAAGTCCCTAAAACAGCATTTTCCAAAAGTTTCCTTTCTTGCACATCTTCTTCTCAATCTTGATTATTGAATCTGTGCACAACTAGAATAAACTCATCTTCTAAATTATAAATACTTCCTGAATGGTAACAGTAGAAATTTCTCATTTTGGAATTGTCTTACCTTGATTCCCTATTTTCACAAACCTAATACTACACTGCACCATGACATTTAATATGATTCTGTTAAACACAGCACTATTATACATCATTGAAATGTTGCAGTGCAAATGAAGCTTTTTTTTGTGTGCTAGATTCATCACCAAGGAGAATTCTTCACATATATCACTATAATACTATAATATAAGGCTGTTGGTAGCTGTAACTTTAGTTTTAGAGAATTATGTATTGGTTGAAGAAGTTTGTGAGATAAGAAAATGACAACATTTTTGTTAAATAGGTATAATAGTTCTCTAGCAATGGAATATAAATGGAGTGAATTTTTGTATTGGACAGTTCATCTTGCTACAAAAACCTCACCAGAACCATCTGTTGCCTGTGTAGGGTAGGTCAGAGTGAAGCTGTTCATATAAGAAAAACAGTAATACCAGATTATATAAATTTCAATCACAATAAGGAGTTAGTTCTACTAATAAGATATTAAGTTCATACAGCCGCTAACAGATGATTAGTTTTAGTTTTGAAGTTTGCAGAACCTTAAGATGAGATTTCTAGAAGTTTCCGGACCAGTTTGGGTTCAAGCCTAGTCAGGAAGAAATTTTTGCATCTGGGATCAAAACTACAACTAACAAAAGAGTTATTGTTATTAGCATTTTGTTTGTTAACTATTCAAGGTGTTATAAGTAAAATACAAACATAACTTGTAAGAATATTTAATAACAGTAAAAAAGAGAAATGTTCATACTTTTTAAGCTTAAAAATAGATTGATCTAACATATAATAATTCTTTTTATTAAAAAACTATATAATAATAAAAGCTACATTCGTATTTGGAAGCGTCCAGCCTTTGTAATATACTTGACACCTTTAAATGGTTTATATTTTTCACCATACATATCCAAACGGTTCACTTTTAAACTGCTTATAGCAAGTTGATTAATTGTGAAATGAACATTAATTGATGGATTTATCTCTGAAGTATTAGCACCAGTAGCAATAGACACCTAAAAGTAAATCTTACATCTACCAATTTATTCCTAATAAATTATATTTTCTTACAGATCCTCTTATATTAGGTAATTTAGTTACATCTATACGACCAATATCCCAGTGTAATATTTTTGATACGGGATCATAATTATATTTTCCTTGATTAGAAGTCAAACAACAGTTTAAAATGCACTTCGGCATTAGTATTTCTATTTTTACACCTAAATAAAAAGAAAAGATATCAACTAAAACTATTCACAGGATTTTAATTCTAACATAACCAGAGCTGGGCGGTATTGCATTACTCAGTAATGCAATTACTAATACCAATACTTTTAGAATAAATGTAATGGTAATGGGTAATGGGAATATTTCAGGCAGTACTTGGTAATGAAATTTGTTTCCACTACCAAATTCTTACTAAATAATCCGAGCTCGCAATTTAGAAGTTAAAACACCCAATGTTTATGTTATGAAGGGTGTCAGGTTTGTTACCCATTTAGGGATGGATGTGAAAAGGATGCCAACACTTTTTTTATATACCTTAATTTGAATTGCTGGTGTCGAAACATTTAATTTAATACCAGATGTTTGCATTCCAGGAAATCTTAAGATTAATTTAAATAGTAAATTTGGTTTTTGTACCTATACAAAATGGTAGAAGCTGTTAAAGAAGACACTATGCAGCACTGACATTCCTTTAATAATGATAATAAATAATTTTTTTGTTAGCACTGCTAGAAGCCATAACATAACCAAACACATTTACAAAATTTAACTAGTTAGTCAAAATAACCATGGAAACAATTGAAGCGGTAATTGTTAAAAGGGAATATGTTACAAAAGTCAAATTGTTGATAAAGTTAAAAAAACTGCCTAACAAAAAGAAAAGGAAATTCTTTATGACTTTAGTAATGACAGTTTTCTCCCGACTTCTACAAATTGATTTTACCACTCTCTGTTAAAAAAAGAAAGGAATTTACAAATGTTTTAAAGCAATTTGAAATTTTGCACATACCCTCTTTTAACAATGACCGCTTCAATTGTTGGAACCACATTGGAACAATTCAAGGGCTCTGTGCAAACAAAACCAGTTAATTGTGATACAAAGTACCGACACCAAACAAAAATCGATCGCAAATTGAGCTCAATAATGATTTTCTCTCCGCTAGAGGCGCTGTCGATCTATGTTAAATTTGACAAATTTAAACGTCAGTTTATAAGTTTGAGGTTATTAAAACTTAAATCTTAGAAAAAATTAATAAATAATGCGTTTTCGGAAACTTAACTCATATTTCTGTTCTGATCATACAAATAACATGATACAGTTATTCGGGTTAACTCGATTTATTCAGAAACGGTTGCGTAACCCTACAAAATTTGTTTTACGGCAATTTATAAAAAAATAATTGTAAAAGTGATGAAGATGACGACAAGGTAATAGAAAATATACACTTGCTCATACAAGCTTTGCAAAGAATAAAGAATACTCAACAACAAGGCATTAATAATTACATTATTTTAAAATTTAAATTTTAATAACCTCAAACTTATAAACTGACGTTTAAACTTGTCAAATTTAACGTAGATCAACAGCGCCTCTAGTGGAGAGAAAATCGTTATTGAGCTCAATTTGCAGGATTTGTAGTTGTCTTTTGTTTGGTGTCAGTACTTTGTATCACAATCAACTGGTTTTGTGTACAAAAACTGGTCAGCTCCACCTTTTAGTGAAAATGACTTTTCAAGTAAATTTAAATATACTAAGTATTAGTATAAGCAGCTCCTAGACCCATTATGCAATATTTTATTGGGAATGGAGTTGACTCAATATCTCTGGAGCAAAAACTGGTCAGCTCCAGAGCTCAAACCAGAGATGGAACTGACTTTGTTCAAAAACAGGTGATTTCAAGTTTTCATGAAATTTCACTTTAGTACTTGCCTATTAATTGTTAAAGTGGTGTGTGTTTTGTAAAATGGATAGTTCAAGTAGTGATTCTGAACCATTCGTAGACTGTGGAAGTGAATATATACCTTCGGAGGAAGAAAGACCTGGTAAAAATATAAGTAATATTAATAATGTGCATAATCAACTTGAACTAAATGATGATGATCAAGGAAAAAAAGGAAAGAAATGAACAAAAAATGTAAGTAAATGGCAGCGCAATGTGATGAAATCGAAGAAAGCTAAAGATGAGAAACATATCAATTGGAAAAACAAGAAAGTGCCTCAGAGAAAGATAGAGCCAGATTGTAAGTGTAAATACAAAGTGCTTTACAAAGGTAAGTAATGCTCAAAACCAGAATTTCTTGAAACAATTCTGCGATATACAAACAGGAGACAGTAGAATAAAGAACATTGCTTTGCATTATAAGGTAGTTTGTAAATTTTATTTTACAAAGTATTATCTGTGTTGATCTTTTTTTAGTGTTGTTAGTGGGCTTATACATATTTACTGCATTTGAATGATTTCTATTTTTTTAAATTTCAGATATGGGTTGGCACTACAGAACATATGGTTTGTAAGAAAGCCTTTTGTTCCTTTCATGGCATATCAAAACATCATGTAACCAGTGTAGCAATAAATCTAAAAAATTATAACCTCGCTACAAAGCAAGATGGTCGGAAAAGACACTTGAATCAATCCAACAAAATTGGTGAAGAAATAATTGCCCAAATTAACAAACATATTAGAAGTTTTCCTAGACAGTGTTTTCATTATAGCAGGTACGATAACCAAAAAAGGTACTACTTGTCTTCAAAGCTGAATATTATAAAAATGTACCAGTTATACCTTGAAAAATACAAGCCTGACCAGTACACACTTTACGAAAATGGAAAATGTATGCATCCAAAAGCGTCATACGATTTTTACAACAGGAATTTTAACTTATACTATAAGTTTTGGTCAGCCTAGATCTAATGCTTGCCAGCCATGCAATAAGTTGCACAACAATATAGTGGCAGAAAAAACCACGAAAGCCAAAATAGAAAACGAGAAAGCACTCTTCATTTTCATAAATCTGAAGCTTTTTATTCTTTGCTAAAACAAAATTCAGCTCGTGCTAAAAATGAAGAATCAGTCGAGGTATTGTGTTTTCACCACTGTGTTTGACAGTAACCATAAATCATCAGGAGATGTATTTTATAAGTGCCAGTTGTGGGTTTACAACTTCTGTATCTGTAATTTTATATGTACAATGAAATAACAGCAAAAAAAGGAAGTAACATGGTTACTTATACATAACCACATTCCTTCCATTAACTGTTAATGTTATCGTTCATCAATTTCCTGAGCCTGGACATAGCTTTTTGCCCTGCGATTGGACATTTGGCTTAATAGAAGAAAAAAAAAAATGAAAAAGGAGATAGTTTATACACCTAAAGGTTGGATAGATTTGGTTAAGAAAACATCATGAAAACTCACAGTAGTGGATGTGACCCAGGGCATGATTTTAAATTTTTCTGAACATTTTATGAGTATTTTAAAGAAAACTAATACAAATATTTGAAAATATTGTGTTTCCAAATACGAAAAAAGTATGTAATCTCGTAAAATGTAGTGTCACTGTTGTTAGTATTACAATGTTTTCTGCGTTTAATTATAAGAAAACCTCAGCTACATCATCTCTTCCCACCAAAAAGCTATATTAGTTACCCATTACCCATTAAACAAAAGAAACTTGAGAATGTTAGTTTCTTTTTGGCTGATAAGTATGTACCAAAAAATGATAAATGGTATTACGATACTCTAATAAATGCTGTTGGACCAGAAGTATCTTTAGAAGAACCAGATACTGATGAGTGATGACAAGAATGTTGAAGTTGAAATGTATTAACATTAAAATATGTATTTTTTCTTTTTTGATTGTTAATAACTAATCTGCATTTTGATACATTTGATTTGTCGAATTTTAATTTTGTGGCAAAAAATTGACAGCTCTGTTTAATAATAGATATTTATGTCACTAGTACATAATGCTGGACTTTATTGAACGAGCCTGGTTTATGACAATAATCAAAGGCGAGTCAATAAAATCATATTATGTACGAGTAACATACATTATTTTATGTTCTATTGCTTTGAATAACAAAAATAATAAAAAAATTTAAAAATTAATTTTTCCATTTTGACATTTATGAAAGTATACAGTATCAAAGCATTTTTGGCTGTTGCTATAGTTTTTAATGTTATTTATATTATGTAACAATGTATTATCTGACATTGACAGTAGACTTCAATTTACTTTATATCGTCGTTGAAACTGCAAAACCGCGTATATGCAATTTTTAACAAAAATGAGATTTTCTAATAAATGCCAAGCTAGCTGTCTAATGCATGTATGTGCAAGAGCTCATAACTGTAAATATAGCACAAACGAAGATATTTAGCTGTTCATTAACTCGCATATAAGGTGGGATATATGTGGGTTGATTTAGCTTTTCATGTCTCCTGTAAAATCCTAGAAACTGCATATACGTGGTTTTGCAGTTTCAACGACGATATTTATATTACTAGTACACTAAAGCATAGCTTTCTGGACTGAAAACACTATTAGAAACTAAGTATTTATGATGCAGTAGAACATAAAAATATTTTTTTATAGAAAGTGTCACTACAAAAAGAATTGAAGCGGTCATTGTTAAAAGGGAGTATGTGCAAAATTTCAAATTGCTGTAAAACATTTGTAAATTCTTTTCTTTTTTTAACATCACTAAAGTCATAAAAAATTGCCTTTTCTTTTTGTTAGGCAGTTTTTTTAACTTTACCAACAATTTGATTTTTGTTACATATCCCCTTTAACAATGACCACTTCAATTATTTTCTACTAGAAACATGTGTCAATAGTGATTTGTTCACAGGTCAACTGTTTTCATTAAGTGTTTTGCATGTTATAACTTGCAAAACAGTCCTTTGTCAATACTGTTGTAGAAGTTCTGAAGTTCAGGCGTTTTTATAATAATAATAAACAATAAAATAATACAATGTTATTTATTAAAGTTTATAAACAGGTTGACAAGTTGTTACAATTGTTGTGGAAGCGTAAAGAACTGATCAACTGATCTGAGTTGATGTTCGGCTGAGATTCAAACACTAAGAGAGCGTCTGAACAATGTTGACAAGCTTTATATATACAACTGAATGCAAAGAGCGAGGTTCTGTTGTAGTCTTCGTAAAACATATACAATAATGATATTCTGAAAATTTTGACAAAAGTTTATGTTAGATCTTCAAGGAAATATTGGTGTAGGTCCTGTAAGCGGAACTAAACAAAAGCAAAACTCTTTACCTTCTACGAACGTTTACAATGTAAAATGTTTAAAAATATTTCTAAAGAAATATTGAAGTACGTTTAATAGGAATTAATTGACAAACAGCAAAACCTTTTTTCTATGAAAATTTTAGTGTGCAAAACATTTGAAAATATCTTCAAGGAATTAACAGGTATAAGTAAGACCCACTGCGTGCCTGTCACATTCTCAAAAGTCAATGTTCTGCAAATTTCTAGTTTTTAGAAAATATTCGAAGGTGTAGAACACTACACTGTAAAATTTAAAAAATAGAGCTGACCAGTTTTTGAATCGAACCCTTCAATTGTATTCATGGTAACTGAGAGCAATCAGGTTAGGCCAGTTCAATTTTCATAAATGTTTCAAATCACCAAGACAAAACACAACCAAAAAACGTGTATGTTCTAATAATAGCAGGATTGGAAAACAAAATGCATATGTTAAAATTACAGTGGTAAATTTGAAAAATTCAAATAGTTGACGACACCCAAGGAAAACACCCTTCAGATGTCATTTATTATGGCACCCATTTAGAAATATTGCAATTTTCGACAGGTTGAAAGTACTCGGTGTTAATCTTCTGGCACCCATTGGGTTAAAACTCTGAAATCCTTTTTGACTATTTTTGTCCTTTGTGAAAATTCTTCTTTAAAATAAAAATTCTGAATTGTAACTTTAAACAAATGTTGTGATTGTCCAGGGAAGTTGTAACAATAGACTGCAAATCACACCAATTTAAGTAAAAAGTTGGTATATCCACGACTCTATCAGTAAGAAGAATTATGAATAAAGGAATATAGATATTATTTTCATACAGCACTTCAACACCTTGATTCTTTAAAAGGAGAAACCTGCATAATTTGTTAAAAGGTCCCACAACTATGACACTCTTGACAAGTTCTAAAACTGGAATTTATAAGTAATTAAATGACATTTATGAGAAGTAATTGGTAATGGTAATGCATTACTTTTTATAAATAATGCGTCCAGCTCTGGACATAAGTACAGTTACACTGGAAGACAAAATAAAACTTTTTTCCCTTCCTTACATGATTTTGCCTGATTTTTATGTTTTTGAGGGTGCTGAATCCAAATTTGGCAGCCAATTTGCTCTATCACTCATAGTTGATTTACTGTTCTATGTAGGCAGAATGGGTTATGCTTTTCCAAATATTTATTAACACTATAAAAATCTCTTTACTCCAAGCTTAGTAAGAATAAAATTGGTAGTTTAATAACAATTTTTACCTGACTTAGTATTCAATCATTTACACTTTACAGCCGCTTGAACTACAGTCCTCGGAAAATGTAGTGGTTTTAAACCAGTCATTATTAATAAATGTATGGGGAAGATTCTGAGCTGTGGTTTAGTCATATTTTTCTATTAACACCCTTGTAAGTAGTAACACTACCCTAATATGAAGTCTGTGACTAGCCTTTATGGTCCTAAAAAAGCAAGCAATTTTGTATGTCTCCTTCATACTATAATAACCCATATATTTCTAATACAAAATAAATTAAATATTACAACAGATATAATAAAAAGTTATAAATCTATTTATTTAATACAGAACTTTTATAAGTTAGAAATAATTATTATTTGATTCTGAACTTCTGAACCATAAGAACCATGTCTAACAAATAAATAAAGATCTAGAACGGATTAAAAGCAAATAAAACCATACATATTTTGTAAAAAATGTTTGTGCCCTCCTGCAAAGATGGTGCCTGATGGAAACATTTGGAAGCCAGATTTAGATTCAGCATCCCTAAATTTTTAAAGCACATCTATTTTTTTTTTTGCAAAGAAGGATTTTTGTCAACCAATGTTATACAAGTTGCTATTATTAGAAGTTCAAATTATCCAAATTAGCAAATATTATCTAAAAATGCAATGAGAAATAAGCTTTACCTTCGACAGCTCTTCCTAAAGTTTGTTTAGGACCAACTGTAACATCTAAACGACCCTGTTCTCCAGTTTTAATTGACAAATTGTGACGAACATAAATTGGAATTGCAACTACACTTTGGCTACTAATATGATAAGACATCAGACGGAAATTACCATCAGGTGGAATAAACGATAATACTCTTTCAGCCTAAAACAAACTAGTTAAAACATTTTCTTAATATACCCAAAAATCTAAATACCTCCCAACGTCTAAATCTAACGCAAGGATGAAAACTGACATCATCAAATAATCGAGGATTCATAAATGATAAGGTTAAATCTGGCATTCCACTAAGTTTTATACAACAATCAATCTAAAAACAAATACATTTATAAATCATTTCATTATACTTTAACAGCTGCTTACATATCCTTGTATTTCAGCAAAAACGGTAACTCCCGCTTTATCAATAATTGCATCAACTTCTTCAACAACATCAAAATAAGCTTCATTGTTAGTATATTTCACACCAGTCCTTCGCCATGGAATGTTAGAGAGTTGTCCCGTAGGTAATGAATCGCTTACACTAAAACACATGCCTATAGCAAACTCTACATAATGTAGATTACAGGCTTACTTGGATTTTCCCGTTACAGTATTTGCTATAGTTCTTAATATGTTTGGAGGCTTTATTAATTCTTTAAGGATGTTACTTTCTGTTGCAAGAGGAAAACCATTGTCTAACATTTCATCTAAAAGCTATAAAACAGTTTATTAAAATAGTTTATAATAGTAGGTAAAATGTATTAACCTCGTAAACTACAACATAATTTTCCTTAATAACACTTTCTGTACAATCTGAAAAGTAATCCTAAAAATGAAAACACATCTAATATAACTGACGGTAAACTTTCACATATTATTTATACCTGGAATGTATCTACTACTCGATGCAAAAATTCAATTACAAACAACGGTGGAACCTCTTGCATACAAACAGCTACAAGACTAACACCTCCTCGTTGGATTGATATTAAATAATGATGAGGTGTAGCAATAACAGGTGGGACATCATTTGGGTTTGCACGTTGTGCTTCTAAATAATAATCACATACTGATCGAGACACAACACTTCGCCAATGCTTTTCTAAAAACACATCCCTACAAGATTTTATATTAGTCACAATTCAGTTAAGCCTGGCTTCCACATATAATTACCCTGAAGAATTTATAATAAATAAACTGTGAATCATGATTATTTATTTATTAGAAATGAAAAGTTTCATGACAAATAACAGCAGGTAACCTAATTTCTTATAACCGCTTATAACTGTTCTGTTTGTTACATTCATTTCGGTTAGGTTGGCTAACGTACCTAACATGCTAATCAAACACTATACAGAGTGTCCTGTAAACGGAATAGTGGGATTACGAATAGCACAAGGTCCGTAGGTTATCCCAGGGCCGGGCCGGCTGGAAGTTTTGCGGGGCCCAGGGCAGCAAAATTTGCGGGGCCCAAAGCAGCAGAATTTTGCGGGACCCTTAAAATAATAAAGAAGAAACACACTGCTTTTTCAGACATAGTCTAATTTGTTTATTTTAAATATTTAGAAAAAATTGGAAATTTTATTTGTTCTGAACAATACTTTTCTCTCAAGGCGTGGAGCCCTGGGCAGTTGCCCCGCAAACCCAGCTTTTCAGCCGGCCCTGGGTTATCCTATTAACGGTATTAGCAAGCTTCAGTTCAAAACAAGTCTTTGCTACAGCGTTCTCAATTATTTGTTAAGATCAATTGCGATTCTCCCGTTACGCCTTCTTCCAAAGTTGACATCATGCACAAACTGAACGTATTTGAGACTTCACAACCGCTTCACCACTATACTTAAACATACCACGCTCTTAATCATGTAAATTTTTAAATTTTATTTCATTCTGTCGGGTATATACTACTTTACGCCATTGATTAATAGCCGGGAAATGATACATTACACAAGGCCGGTAAAGTTACTTTACCGTAATGTATCATTATTAAAAACGTTTTGACAATAAACAAACAAACTACTTAGCACGTAACTAAGCGACAAATGGTGACAAATTTGTCACGTTTCAAGCTACTGCTATTTGATATTTTTAGCAAATTACTTTTTTTAAATATCTTCCACAATACTTTTAGACAGAATGAAATAAAACGTGTACGCTACACGGCCGTGAACTGTCATTACAGTACTCGTTTAGAAATTCCAGCCTCGGCTATAAACATCTAACTCGTACTGTAACTAGTCAGTTCCCGACCTTGTAACGTAAATAACTACAGAGTGATTGTAAATGAGTGAGGATGGTTTGAATTTGGCGCCACATTTAAATTATTTTCATGTTGGCACTACTTGTTTACTTTTTGCAATCTGTCAAATAATATAATCTATCTTTTTTGAGGTTATATAGTATTGTCTGTTATTATACTTTGTAAACAACACAGTAAACAAGTAGTGCCAACATGAAAATAATTTAAATATGTAACTATTCCAGAAAAAGTTCAATCATATTAATCTTTTTTCTACGAGTGCGCTAGAAAATGTGACAACGTTGCACAACTTCAATAAACTTAAACTGCATTTTTACTTACAGTACTGTTGTATCATATTGTCAAAATAAAATAGAATTTAAGTCAAAGTTAGCTATAATATGTTATGTATTCGGCACTTAACTTAACCTAGACACTTGACAAGTGACATTATCAGATCACTGTTAACAAATAAAGGCAAAAGCAATAAAAATGATTTGCGCATTGCGCTGCTGAAAAGTCTTAGCTCTGAATCGGCTATGGAAAACGTTATCATAGCAGTTGATACTAATAATATTTTCACATTTAGTATACATTCATCAGGATAAAAGACAATGATTTCTTTTATAAAATTTCTAACAGTAAGAAAATTTCTAAATATAAGTTGTATTCCGACCCTTGCTCATTTCATTCATGGGTAAAGCTTCTTTTGACCTACTTGTAAAATGAATAACTATTAATTGATCATATTTCAAAATCTATGAATTTATAAGAAATTTTGAGAGATTTTGATGTACTATCACGGCAAAAAATCCCGGGGCACACTTGTCTGGCGATACGTCGGTTCTAACAAAATCTCTCTCTTTTGCATCAGGCTTTAAGGTAGATTGTCAGTTCAATGAATAAGGTACTTGTCTTAATCCCTTGTAGTAGCTCGTAAATACCAGCAGAAAAAGGAAACATTTTGTGAATAAAGCAATTACCTAGTCGATTTAGCTTGAAAAATGGTTTTTGTTAGATTGTAAATATTTTGGCAGTAAATGACATCATCAATTAAATAGCATAATTATACAAAAGATTTTAGAATTGTATAATCATAAACCGTTTGGAAGTTGTTTTATAACAGCAAATATCCTACATTATAATAAACAAAATATCAGAATAACAATTACTAATTAGTATCTTGTAGCAAAAGTGAGGGTCGTTTTCATTATTATTACATTTGAAAAACTGAACATTCTAGAAAAAAGGAGTTCATTTATTTCCGGATTGCAAGATTCTTTTTAAACAAATTGCAAAACCACTTTCTCTTTTCTAAGAATTAACTCTATTAAAGTTATTTATGGCTTTACTGTTAAACAGAAACATACTCTTTGTTCAGGTAAATGCAGAACATAATACTTCTTTAAACTGAAAAACAGATTTACAAAGGGTAATTTTAAAACCTGCGTGTGCCCCGGTTTTTTAACGAACGGCTATTTATAGCAGGGGCACTTTTTAACCCCCTTATATATATGCAACCCAGCAAGCAATAGTTGCAGAATGCATCGCCCACACGATCTGCGATATTTACCTACTTATAAATATTTTAAGTTCTAAAAATGCAATGTCCATGTAATTTACTCGTATTAAAACCATTCTTATTTCTTAATTAAATAAAAAATTAAAAAAATTGTTTATTACATCTTGATGTTAGTGGCAAGTATTGTATTCAAAACGTACAAAATTGGTGTTGTTGGTTTATACAGCGAATAGATAGATTTAAATTTTTAGGATCATACTTTCAATAAAAATTAATGAACTTGTTTGGCTAAACATGGAAAACCGTTGGAACTATCAATTAGGATAATTCATATATTCTCTTAATAGTACATTTAAATCTTTTTTTACCTCTCTTAATTCTGAATTAATGCCTAGAGGACAAGTTCATTCGTTAAATACCAGATATAGGCGCATTCTTACAATTCCCTATCACCTAACTACCTTATTTCAAAGAAGTTTTAGATATATATAGCAGTCAAGTTTTACAATTCCATTCGTCTAAATACAAAACCTAAATTTAGATTCTTTTAAGCAATAATGGTTAAACCATTCATTATTATAAAATCAATAAAAATTATTCTTTAACTTCACAGCATACCTCCCTAATAATCTACAGTTTTAGCTTTCATTAATCAAATTAAATTAATTTATTATTCTATTACTTTAGATGTTCTCTTGGTTAAATACAATTGGATTTGGCTAGATTTCATCAAGAGGACGTGCAGTTTTATAGCATATGTAATCGTATTAATGATAATAAAAGCAATAATATAAGACATACTTTACACACATCTTTATTTCCACAAAATAAACTATAACCAGATTTGGGAACGTAAACTGGAGGTTTATCATGGTTTACCCTTGTATACATGATCAAAGTCAAACGTAAAATCACGTAAAACGAAAACAAACCCACGATTACGTGTAATAACAGCACGATATTACTATATGCTGATGATTATTATATTACATTATACCATTATACCTATAATGTTAGTAGTAGGGATGGTAGGTTTATACTTGACAGAAAGCTGAATTGTACATGCAGTTGCATATACTCAAGGGGGTTAAAAAGTGTCCCTGCTGTAATTAGCCGTTCGTGTTTTTTATGCCGCGATAATACATTCACGCAGTGTACAGATTATGCGCCATTTTTAATATACCCTGCAGAGTATTATATATTAATTAAATGACTGTAAACAGAAACAATTACATTTTTCTCTCTTTCCCTATTTTTAAATAAGCTTTTGTTAGTATTCATTTGTGATTTATCTTTTTTATTCAATAAAATCAAAAAAAAATGTAAACATTGGCATGGTAGTTCAATTAACATAAGTATAGTTCAAATAAATTGGACAACTAATCAATGTAGTTGCGATGGTACACCGTAGTTTAAATGGTTAGAATCGACTTGACAGTAGACATTTCATTTTAATAAACTATTTATTTTACCAAAATATGTCTTTAATAAGACCATTAACAATATCCAGATTATGTATAAAAAATCATGGAATATTGTACACTGCAGTACGAAACCGTAAGTTAAACACAGGCAAAATGCATATTTCAGGTTATTACATAATTATTTGTGCAAATGCAGACTGGAACAAGGATTTCAAGCCTGGAGAATTCCCAAAAACACCAGAACAACGCGCACTTGCTGCCGAAAAGTATCAATTAGTATCAGAAGATTACAAACCATATCCTAACGATGGTAGTGGCTTAGGAGATTATCCCGATCTTCCAATGGAATCGGGAGAATCAAAAGACCCATTTTATCCATGGGACAATCCAGAATTAAAGAGAAATTTCAATGAGCCTGTGAGGATCACTTACACAATACACAATATAATGCAAACTGCTTAAATGAATTCTTATTTTCAGCTTCATGCAGATGTTGATATGATTGGTGAAGACCGTTATGATGTGACTGCACGACATCGAGTGCCAGTATGGTTGCAATATGTACAATTCTTTGCATGGATGGGAGGAGCATTTGTACTTTATTATATAGCAGATAAAATGAAATGGTTCCTTGCAGCTGCTGAAAAGCAATATCCCAGAAATGGTAAACACTATACATTTGAACCCAAGGAAGAATAATGTAATATAAATATCTTGTACTCATAAAAGAATTTTAGCTAATATATGTATATTACTTGAATAATTCTTTTGCTTTCAAGGTTTGGAATAATTCAAAGGTGTTTTATTGTGAAACTGCAATAAAATAAAAATAAGAGAAAAACAATGTAATAAAAATATTTAAATTTAAATACATGTAAACAATTTATACTAAAGTTTAATTATACAGATTATCGGCAAAACAAGAACTATAATTAACTGGAGAGTTTTAATAATACTTTTATAATTGGACTAGTTTGTACTTAATAAGACACTTAAATCTTAACCAATTAGCTTGTAAGTTTAAAGAATTTATCTAAAATTCAAGAAGGTTCAATCATTTTGCTATCAATTATTTACAACACATTAAATAAAGAATTAGAATTTCTTATATTTAAAATGATTTATTTTATTCAAACTCGAAACAATAACAAACCTAATTTGTTAAGCTAGTAGTTTCAATGACGGTCTTGTCTATAATAAAGTTATAAAAGACAGTAAAGGAGTAAATTCACATTAAAAGTATTACTAAACCTGTTGACAAAACTTTTAATAACTACTTGATTCATACAATAACCTTATCATAGACTTCGGAATTTTTGTGATATTTAATGTATTTTTTGTTGAAAACATAAAATAATTAAAATTTCAAAAGTTTAATGATGCCGGTGTGTCAAAGTACATTTTTCTTTTTTAGAAAGTTGATAAATAAAGCTTAAGCTTCTTGTGTCCTTCATAATAATAAAGAGTTGCTATAACCAGCTAGACTAAATTGTCACAGCCAACAAAAACATCAATACCCTTGCAATTATAGCAACATTAATTTAACAGTAAATATAATTAAAAGAAGCAATATAAGACTGAATATTCTCTTCTTTGACAATTATGATCAGCTTATAAAATCTACTCTTTATCTTTCTGTTCATGGAAAATGTGTTTTACAGTTCATGAATATGCACAACCTATTATGATACAATTATGACTTAAGGACGATTAACTTGTTATATACATGAGTATGTCTATAGATGATTTTTAAATATAGAAAAATAAATATATATAAAATGCTTTGTTATTTACGAAATTAGTACTGACTATTGTGATTTTTATGTACTTCATACTTATTATGTACCTCCTATTTACAATAAGCACAAATTACAAGATTATCTTCCAGTTTCATTCACATTTTCATACAAATTATTAAATGTCTCCTATTGGTCCCATAGCACCCACTAATTAATGACTAGCTTGCTAGTTGGGTCTCCCTGAGTATGGTCGTTCTGGTATTCGTGGAGGAATATTTGGGACAGGACGGCTGTAAATAACAATTAAATTATTATTTGTTCTTTAATTAATATATTTGCACCAACTAAGATCCTGAATGTTACAATTAAACTTACTTATGTAGGTAATTTACATTTTTTTTATACTGATTACATTTTAATTTGTTACGTGACTAATGGAATGATTGTCTATGTATATTAACTATGCAACGATTGATAGGTATTTTTGTCATTATTTTTCAAGATAATTTCTGAATAATTTCATAATTGAAGGCTTTGGTCATATAGTCTTCAAGAAATTAATAAAAACCAAGTGTAGATTGTTAGTTAGTGTTGCTTTAATTGTCTTTGTAATGTGCATTAAAGCAAACATTTTTTTCTGTGGGCATTTGCTAGCTTAATGCCTTACAGACACTTAATAGAACATCTTTCTCTTTGTTTAATCGTAGATTCTTAAGATCAAGAAAAATTCTAGAATAAACAACACTACATTATATAAATTATAATTTTATTAAAAATGGATATTTTATGATATTTCAGTTATTGTCTTAACTTTTTTTAATTTCTATTATTTTTCATACAATTAAAAATAAAATAAAAAAGGAAACGTTTCAGTTGAAATAATAATTGCTTATAAACATACATCATTTATCTGCATAATATTAATAATAAACATTATTTTTTTAATAGGCTAATAATAACTATAGCTTAATGGTATTACCAAATTTGAAAATGTAAATTTTCTTATGCTAAGCAAATGCATTTTCTCAAATCATTTCTAAAAAGCTTTTATTATAGAATTTATTTTACAATTAATAAGAATTTATCTATTTATGGTCATCATATATGATAATAAGTACTAGATTTTGCAACTACACATATGTAAATGTACAAGCAGTTTAAATGACAATCTTAAAGTAAGACGGCTGGCGATCCATCTTATTTTAAGATTATGTAGACTATTTGCACCTCTTTGAATGGATAATTTTCTGTTTATATTTTTATTTCACACCAAATCTCTTCTTCATTCAGTGAAACGAATAAGAAATCTTAACAGTTGAGTATGATTTCTAAAGCAGAACCTTATTAGTGGTACTTCTTTGAAAATTAACTGCTTCTAATAACTACTAGATTCAAATTTAAGCATGCAGGATCTTAATTTGTACATAATGAATAAAGAATTACAATAATTATACTTGAACCTTTTATTATAAATGCCTCTCTCTCACAAAGCCATTAATATTTGGTGCACACGCAATTTCAACACAAGCCTTTAATAGTTGAAAGCACTTTAAGGATTATATGCAAAAGGAAGAAAGAAACAGAAATAAAATACAGTTTAAAGCCCACACCAACTACAGTAACAAAAGCCCCAAACTGTAGGAAGGGTGAATAAAGAGTTATTAGTTCAAATTTTAATAATTACTTCTATATTTACACATTCAGATGTAACTACATTATTATAATTATTATGTGCATAAGTAGTGCACTTTTGTTTTGCATCATTTATATGGCTACATTTCAAAATGATCACATTTTCGCATTATAGTACTCTTATTTACACAAGCAAGAATATATCAAACTATACACATTACCTGAATGTTTCATTTTTATATACTGAAAATGAGAACATTTTAAAATATTATCTACAATACATAGAAAGTGCAATGTAATGTAACATGAATTCTGTTACATTTTATGGTAATATTGTTGAATATGTAATATATACGTCGGTCTAATAAACATCATTATTTTTATTATTATTATCATTATTATTACTATTAACAACATTATTGTATATTTTATATATATATAAGCCTAAATAAAATCTTACCAGAAATATAGAAGAACTTCCCCAACATGAGCAAAATTTATAATTTAATAAAAGTAAAAATTCTTCACATAAACTTTACTCAAGTTTAGGTTCAACTCTATATAAAATGAGGAACTAATATTTTAAAAATACATTTTCTTTATCAAACTAACATTATTTAAAAAATAAATATTTAATATCCAAATCTCAGTTTCTGCTGCGAAACGTAATAATTTCTATAACTACATAACTATAACATTTGTCGCTGCAAAAACGTCAATAATTGACTTCATATAAATTACAGAGACACTATGTAACAACGTCATCTTTTTATTTCTGTTTTCTAAAATATTACTATACATGGCAACAACAGCAACGTCGAAAAAGCCATGAAATATAAATATCTCCTTGGAATACTGATATGCCCGACAACTTAATATAATAATAACAAACTGATTCTACCGATTCCAAATTTTTGGTGCTGTATTGTTTTTTTTATTAACTAGTTGCAAGACATACATGAAGACATCGAGAATGGAATAACATTATTAGTTTTTTTTCATCGTAATCTTCTATTTTGTTCTAGAGACAGATTTAAAACATTGAGATTCTATTCAATTACTACAAGGAAGATCTCTGAACATTTTTAATGTGCGTTTTACACCTGCACAATGTATGTATGTATATGTTTTAAGAATATTTAACAATCGCATTCTACTGAAGCAATATTTTATATGCCAATATATAATCTACGAGTTGTTGCTCTAGTTACTATTTAATTTGTTGTGGTTTTTGAAAATTCGTAATACACACTGATGGCCCTCTAGTAATAAAGTGCATGCTCAATTGTTAGTATAGACACAATCCAGACTCAAATGGAATAATTTTGAAACATATCAAAAGCCGAGTGCGCAACCATAATTGAATTTATTTTCTGAAAAAAGAAATTTGATATTTTAGGATATTAAACAAACACGCATTTTGATGCATGTAGCAAATTCTGTACTACAATGTGTTTTTTTTTTCTTGCTTGCATTCTATGAGAAGCACGAGAGTTGATAGTAAGTCACAAAGCACAAGTGTGTTAGCATTAGATCAATTAAAAAAGGCAGAATTAAAAAAATTACTTGTTAAACTTGAAGGCGTTGGTGAGTTCGTTGACAGCTGCATTGGTGACAGCACGGCCGACTGCTAACTGCACTTGCTGGGGCACTTGGATGCCCCCTGGATTCTGGCCACCCACTCGGCTGTTACACAGACATAATGCTTAGCCCCAAGTTTGTCCTAACTTACATTACTAAAAATATATGTATAGTATGTGTATATCCCTAATTAATAGTTAACTACAAAATTATTAACAATTAATATTTTGGTAATAAACTGTCAGAGCTATCTGATTGAAATTTTTTAAAATTTCACTGCAATGAAGGAAGGGAGTGGATTCACAGGTTTAGTATAGTTTGTTCTATTGATCAATACTTTTTATATACCATCAAAATAATTTTGAACGCTTATTGCTTTTTTGGATTTATTATTAATTGCAGACTATCAATTTGTTCTGACAAGACTTTTCATTTGAATAGTAAAATAAACCTAGGACATAAGGATGATTACTTAATATGCTTTGATAATTTTATACACCAATTTGAAAAAAATATTTTATAAAATTGCCGACTGTTAATTTCATATACAGAGTGATTGTAAATGAGTGAGGATGGTTTGAATTTGGTGCCACATTTAAATTTTCATGTTGGCACTACTTGTTTACTTTTTGCAATCTGTCAAATCTTGTTGTTTACAAACCCTGCGTTCGGTAAGGTACATCTGACAGCTATTTCTACTAGGGATCGTCTCCTGTTCTTGTCACTCAAATAAAAATTCAGATTTGAGTGACGAGAACAAGAGACGATTTCGAGCAAAAACAGCTGTCACAGGTCCTTACCGAACGCAGGATAGAGTATAATAACAAACAGTACTATATAACCTCAAAAAAGATAGATTATATTATTTGACAGATTGCAAAAAGCAAACAAGTAGTGCCAACATAAAAATAATTTAAATGTGGCGCCAAATTCAAACCATCCTCACTCATTTACAATCACTCTAGTATGTTGCTTTTAATAATGTGTCTTAAGAATATGTTTATCTTCCCTCTCAGTCAATTAAAATAACATTTTTTTGATCAACATCTTTTTAAATTTAAATAAAAAATACACAAAGATATTTTATCTGATAGTATTAGTGAAAAAAATCCAAAAATGTTTTTCTGTTGATCATTTCGTTGCGAGACATTGTACTGAAATGATTTACAACCAATTTGTTATGCTTAACCATTAAGAATTCATTATTTAATTTGTTCAATCAATCAAATCTTTAACTTTAGTAACAGTAGTCAGTTTCCAAAGACAATCAATTAATAACTAAAATTAATACTTTTAAGTGGAATATAAAAGAGTTAGTTAAATGTTAGTTATTACAGAATAAAATCATGCATAATAATGCACTAGAGACGTATTTATAAGTTCACTTGTATAATTAATAAGTATGAAGATAATCTCTACATCACATGTTGTTTCTAAGATACTGGAAAAACCAAAAATTCTAAGATCAGAACATGCATGGAAAAACTTTGGCCATCTTTATTGTATTGTCAAATTACTGATGATCTCAAACTTTATAATTATGGAAATCTAAAGATGATTGATTGTATGCCTTTGAGACAAGTGCCTTTTATATCAACAATACCATCAACAGTATTATTAGTTATTTTAATCAATGAACTTACAAATACAGAGTGTCCACATTTCGATGGTATCTCGGTTATTAGAAGACATAGAACAATGGTTAAATGGGGGATGTTATGTACAATTCAATACTCGCAACAAATCTCATTTCAAATTCACCCTGACTTTTAAATTTTAAGATATTTTGAAAAAACCAAAATTTGCCGATTTCAATTTTTCTCAATAACTCGATAACACCTAATGTGACTGCTTCTAAAGTTTTACAATGTTGAGACTTTTTTCAAGACAAATTTCTTGGTATCAACAGAAACCCCCAATTGTCATTTGTTTTCAAGTTATTAGCGCTATCTTTTGTTTTTCATAGGCAGCCATATTGAATTGTTGGTTAGTTAGGGTGAATTTGAAATGAGATTTGTTGCGAGTATTGAATTCTACATAACATTCCCCATTTAACCGTTGTTCTATGTCTTCTAATAACCAAGATACCAATGGTGAGCATCAAAATGTGGACACACTGTATATCTTGACCATGCAAGTTCAAATGCAGAGATAACTAAAAATACTAAAAATTAAAGTGTAATAACAATGGCAATATAAATACATAGACATACACAGGGGATTATCAAAACTTCTATAATAAAATCACAAATAAAACAAATCTAAGGATGTATAACCAATCAATAGAAAGAATTTTCTCTTGAAGGCACAATAATACAGTTTCTACAAACCATATCTGATTGGAAGAATTTATCAGTCCAAAAAATGATAAAATTCTATTTACAATATTTTGGGCTCATTTTTCAAGTTTCATTAGTTCTTTTTGTTTCTACACACATTGGAAAAATGACCTCCGAGCCTATTTTTCCTTTTTTTCTCAATTTCAATTTTTATTTTTGAAAATATAATTCTGAAAAAAACTCTACAACTTTACAATGCTTTTAACGCAAAGACTTTTAGCAGGCCAATTACAAAGCTTTAAGTCAATGCTTTCAATATTTATTAGAAATTTCAATTTTTTACTTAATCATAAATTAGAATAAAAAAAATCAAGAACACAATTTTATCAATCACATTTTCTGATTCTGGATTACTTGATAGCATTATAATAGGGAATTTGTGAAAACACATGACAGTGGATGTAACGTTATTTTTCCACATTTTAGGAAGGTTTATTCGTTATGCTAATTTTGTAATGCACTGAAAATGAATTTCTTATTGTGATATGATTGTTCTCTTTCTGTAAACTTACACATTTGATGAATTATAACATAAAAAAGCAATGTTAAGTCCAACATCACATATTTTCGCAAAGACCCTACCACTACTGGGTAGAGGTCTGACTGCATTGCAGATTATCAAATACATTACCATTATCAGAGAGCTTCTACAGTTTCATTGTGTATATATTTTTTCTTGTTCTCCAAATACAAGTTGTTATATAAGTATTTAAAATGTATTAAGTATGTATTACAAAAAAGCATTAATATTAAAATGATCTTTATAATGAGAGGATGAATGTGCATGTACATATATATTACTGACTACTACACAATGCCTTTTGGACAATCATAAAAACACACATTGATAATTACTAATTAATATCAAACAAATAGTCCAATATACAATGGCCAACAATGCTTGTGATACTTTTTACAAGTATTTATACAACCACTAATACGTAATAAACTCTGCTTCAAGCAAAGCATAACAAACATAGCACCTAACAATTTGTTTTATTTTTATATAAGTGTATTAATATATATATGTGAGACCAACAGTCCAAAAGGATTACATATTATAAATTTGCTGTTAGTGTGGGGTATGAGATTAGGATGAGATTAGTTGATGCTTTAACGCCTCCTGAAAACAAAGACCACAACCTCAGAATCGGCTGTGGCTCAACTACGAAACTACTTCCGACAAACACAGTATTAGTAACTATACTCACGTGGGAATCAAGGGTGCAGGCAATGCCTGTCCTTGAGGTCTACCAGGTGGCATTGGTGGAGCACCTCCACCAGGTCTATTTGGTATAGCGGGCGCTGGTCGTCCTGAAGCAGGCGGTGGAGGCGGTGCCCTGGATCCACCCGAACCTAGTGAACCTACAACAAATTTTTCTTAAATCAGCAATCTACATATAAGATATAAACAATTCACCTGTAGTACCAACTTGACTCATGGAAGGAGCTGGTCGTTTTGTGCCTCCTGGACTTGGTGGTGATAATCTAGGATTATCTAAACCACTAGCCAACCAATCATTTTTAACAGGTGGAGGAACAGGAGTTGATACAGTAGCCATTGAAACATCTCCAATAATATGTAAAGCTTCCTTGCAGGCATGGTACATTCTTAACATCTCTTCTCGTTTCAAAGCCTCTTCAGGTGATTCTTCCATCATTTGTGACTTGAAATTATGTTATCACTTAAAATAATCATAGAAAACCTAGAAGTTGTTATATCTTACCTGATCTCCACTAGCATACAAGTGTGCTAATAATTCTCCATTTATAAAGTCTTTGGCGTGGTTAATTATCATAAGCATAATGGTTTTAGGCACAAGATCACGTGTGGTTTTTGTGACGATGCGCATGTAGCTATCAACAAGATTTCGGATTGTTTCCACTTGTCTTTCCAATTGTGGATCTATCGAACTACTTGAGCCAGTTTCTCCAGAACTCTGTTATAAATATCAATTAATTTTACAATATTGAACAATAATAAACGACAGAAACCAAGACAAGTACAAGCAGAATTTGGATGGTGTTTAAATAAAGGGTCCCAAAAGCAGTAGAAAGAATGGGTCGTATTCGATTTACTAATACTAATAAAATCTTTACAGATCCTAACAATCGAACACAACCCTCTTAAAGTAAATCGTACCAAAGTTTATAATAGTCGCTCTCAAAATAAAACAAGAAAAAAAGAAAAAAAAAAAAGAAAACAAAAAAGAAAAAGCAAAGAACTTCTGGTAGTGCTTTAGAAAATAAACCTTGGTACGTTATGACGAAAATATCCCTTACCACCGAAAATTCTTTATCAGACCTTTTATTAAACCTCAAACTAGATCGCTTCAAATGGGTACGAACCTCAAAGCCTTCTCCCTGCAGCAAAGAAGCATAACACACAAACACGCTGGTTAGTACATGCAATAATGCGGTGTTAATAGTATATCTTACTTAAGCTTAAAAAACTAATTATCTAGGAAAGGTGAAAATAAAATAAATAGTATTCAAACTAAATTTATGTGCACATTTTAAAATTTCATAAAACAGATCTATTTATATAGATGATATAAAAATGATAAATGTACAGTTATGTATCTTGAATCCAGTGTTGATGTCATAGTTGGGCGGATGTGCACTCTAAAAAGACCTTTGCCCACCCAAAAATGTAGATGCCTGTCCATCTTTCCTTAGACAAATGTTACCAGTGGTTTCCCTCTCATTAAACTATTCTGGCATCATCGCCGATCTTTACACTCACATAGCCAAAGCTTTTATACAAACAAATTCAGTATTTTACAGTCAAATTAATATCTACAGTGGAACTCCCATAAGTTAAACTTCTGTAACTCGAATTTCTTGTGAACGATGTTCTCGATTTTGCAAATAAGAAGTGGATGCAAGTGATATACTAGAAGAAGTCGATGTCGTGTCTGAAGTAGATGATGTATTGTCGCTAATCAGGAGACCGAGGTTGAAGACATTGCAGAATCCATCAGTCACACTGAAGGTTTTTTACAATATTTGGCAAAAGATGGAACCAATAGTTCAAAATACCAATAGATGTATGAGCTAAATTACCAAAAGCAAACATTCGAAAAACGGAAGATGCTTTTTTGCTATTTCTCAATTTTTTTGTCTTTAATTTCTAGACAATTGATACCTCAAGTACGAGCAACAAATTGCTAATATTCTGTCATGGGGTCAGACCGTTATGTAATTTTACAAGGCCCGTCCGTTGAAGGTTACGAAAAAAACTATTGCCAAAAAATGCGAAATACCGCCTAGTACATTATCTACTATTATCAAAAATAAAACGTCTATTACATCCTACTGATCAAGAAATCGTGGATAGTGTGGCTACAAATGTTACTCAAAATGAAGACCAAGAAAACAGTGATGATAACAACACTGAAGAAGCTGCGCCAACTAGACCTTCACATAGAGAAATTCAAAATGCCTTCAACACACTGAAGAACTTTTTTACGATTGAAGAAAATACTACGAATGCAATTTATAGTTCATTAGTGAAGATTTAATCATTTTATGAAACTATTTGTATCAAAAAAAATATCCACCAAAACCTAATCACTGATTATTTTCATAAAAAATAAAATTTTATGTATGTACTAATTTTATATTCAATTACATACGAAATAATATTTTTATACTTTGTATTTAATAAACTATGTACATTTTTATGTATTAAACAACATTTACATATAAAAAAAATTATTTTCCGTAACTCGTATTTTCTATAACTCGAACTAATAATCGTGCGCCTTGGATTTCGAGTTATGGAGGTTCCACTGTATATAGTAATTCTAAATTGCATGCTGTGTCACCTTTTTCATAGATAATGAGATAATTAACAAAAATGTTGTCAAAAATGATATGACACATATAGTATATCTACAGGGTCGCTAAAAAGTATGGAAACACGCTATCTCCACAGAAACGGTAAGAGATAGACAAATGAAATTTGGAGAGCTTAAAGTAGGTATTTTTTGCCATGTTTTGTGAAGGTAATTAAAAACGAATCTTCAATCGTTTTTTCGTACGGCCGCCATATTAGATTTTTTTAAGTGGAACATCCTGTATATGACCCCATATTTGGATAGAGATTTTCAAGACAAATTCAATGATATAAGGGTTGCTGTACTTATCTTGAAAGGGTCTGGAAATAATTGCTATTCTTTTGTCAGGGGTTTCCCTATTAAAAAGTATGGAAACACGCTGCTCCTGCAAAAACAGTAAGAGATAGACAAATAAAATTTGGAGATCTTAAAGTAGTCATTGTTTTCCATATTTTGCAAAGAGAGTTAAGATCAAATCTTCAATTGTTTTTTCGTACGGCCGCCATTCTGAATTTCTTTAAAAGGATCACCCTGTACATAACCCCATATTTCGATAGGGATTTTAAAGGCGAATTTAATGATATAAGGGTTGCTATATTTATCTTGAAAGGTTTTGGAGATAATCGCTATTCTTTTGTTTGATAGTAAAATCCTTGACAAAAGAATAGCGATTATCTCCAAAACCTTTCAAGATAAGTATAGCAACCATTATATCATTGAATTTGTCTTCGAAATCGCTATCCAAATATGGGGTCATATACAAGGTGTTCCATTTAAAAAATCCAATATGGCGGTCGTACGAAAAAACAATTGAAGTTTTGTTTTTAATTATCTTTGCAAAACATAGCAAAAAATACCTACTTTAAGCTCTCCAAATTTCATTTGTTTATATCTTACCGTTTCTGCGGGGGTAGCGTGTTTCCATAATTTTTAGCGTTTCTAGAATGGAAAAAAATTGAACCAAAGTAAGATTCTATCTCTTGTATCATCTCTATTATGGAGGAGCAGTTTTTTCTAAGTTTATTCTATTAGCTTTATATTTCCAGTTATACAGGGCAAGGCAAAGACTACGAGCACATTTTAAAATTCACAAACTTTTATTTTTATGACTATGTATTACCAATTTAAATTTTTCTTTTTCAAGATTTTTATCAATATAAAATTAACTGGCAGTTGCTTTGCAAAAACAATAAGTTGCTGTTGCAGTTTATCATTAAACATTAAATAGACCCATGTGTTCAGTTTTACATAGCACATACAAGAATGTACTGATTGCAGTGGTGGTCAACTCCCTGACACTGTATTCAAAAGATGAACTTGAAACAAAACACTCATTTTGTAACGGTCTTTTTGTGGTTATTAGCCCGCTACATGATTAATTGTACTGTATATCATCTTTCTTCCATGTGAGACACCCGGTATTTACTAAAGTTCCTTTGGCAATTGATATATGCTTCCAAATTCTGGGGGAATGCAACACGCAGGCAGGACAGAAAGATTCGACACGTGAGAGTGTGTGGTGATCTTCACCTAAGAATTGCGAGGAAGGTTTTCTCGTTGTTGTTTGAAAACCCTTTTTTAAAAAAGGGGTAAGTTAATTATCTTTTCTTTCATCTCTTACGGGTTCGTTACTAACGATGGTCTCTTTTGTCTCCAGTTTTTTATTTGGTTGCGAAAAATACAAGTAATTTCCCAAAAATAAAAGTTGCACCCGAGTTGCCCTGTGTGCTTTTCAAGAAGCAGGGTTAAATTTAATTGGATCTGGCTGTAGCAGTGAATGCTGGGAACAATTCAGTTTCACCGTCATCCACACGCAGAATATTATGGGAATCTATTCTGGTAGTGGACTGTCAACCCATTTTAGAATCTTTCCGGCTCCTCGTTAGCGAATAATTTAATTCAGTTAAATTTGGTTATTTTTTAATCCATTACAAAATTTATCTTTGCTTAGTAATAAAAATTAGAGTAACCTCACCAGATTTATTAAGGATCTTTTATTTAAAAAAAAAAAAGAAAAGCTCCCTTTAATTCAATTTTCTTGTTGACCTTTATTTTTTTGTTCCTATCATTTAAAGTTTTGATAAATGCTCAATTCGGATGTAATTGATGATTATTTATTTTGTGTTTCCAGTTTCTGTAATTCTTTCTTTCAGCAAGCAATTTCGATCGAAAGCTGCTTTCTGCATTTTGTGGTAAGACTGATTCATTCCTTCAATTATTATCCGATTGTTAATTTTAATTTGTTTTTTATGTTTATTAAATTTCAGTACACCTAAATAATTTCAAGTTCTTTTTTAGACTTCTCATTTAATTAAATTTTCCTTTCAATTTTCTAATTTTGTGATATCGGAGTTTGTTTCTTGCAGTACTCCGATGTGTTAAATTTTTTTCCTTTTGCCTTGAAACAACTTGAGATTATTTGTTGTGTGTGAGTACAGATAACCTGGTTTATATTTTACTTTGATAATTTTTGTGTCATGTATTTTTTAATGTTGCTTTGCATTTGGTTTATTCCTTTTTCTGTTTATAATTTGTCCTTTTATTACATTTTTTTGATTGCAATTTTTTAAAAAATAAGGATCCTGTACTCTAAATTTTGTTTCAAATTCTGTAACTACGGTTACCTTTGGTAGTTTTTTTTTATTCATAATCGATTTATGGTTTTAAATTCATATAATTTTTTTAGTATTTAAAGTATAAATTTATCGATCATTATTCCATTTAATCTTGTTTCCGTTGAAATCTGTTTTACTGGTTACTTCAAAAATAAACCTTTACTTTTTAATTTTTACCATCCTTGTTTATTTCAATATACGTATTTGGTAAACTAATATCAGGTGTTTTATTGTAAGTATAATCTTAGCCGTCCCGCACCCAAAGCCTACCCCCTGAGTTTAGTTGGCCTAGGACCTTGAGATCCTAGTTGTTTAGTAATATAATTACTGTAACGCAGGTTTACGTTTATGAATAGTTTGAGTTACTTTTGTAATATGTAGTCAAATAAGTAAATAAGTTATTGCAATTCAAAATGTGTTCATACTCTTTGCCCCATCCTGTACAGTTTGTTTCTACAAAAGACTTTTTCCAAGAATGGTTTTTCAATCTATTTTCACAAAAAATCAATTCAACTATTTGAAAGAACAATCTAAAACTAATTTATTTCATGACAGCATGAATATGGACATTACTTTGACTACACGGCTTCTTTTATGCAAGCAATTTTTATCATTTGTCATTGATGAACCCATACAAAATGTATAAGTGATCATTCAATAAGTGCAAAACACACTTTATTACTCAATGTCACATGACAAAATCATATGCATAAAATAAGCCTAAAATATCGAATTAGTTCATACACATAAGCATTGGTAAGGTTGATTGTAAAGATAGCATACATACTGTAAATTTTTCATTTAAACCTTAATTCATTTTTTTATGAAAAAATGCACATTTTACCTAATAAAAATAATAACTATGGGATACTTAATTATGTACTTTTTAGATTGGCGATCCTGTTGTATTATTTGCTTTTCATAATTATAACTTGTGACTTCTTTATTTCTATTTTTTGTCTTGCAGTTACCTTTAAAACATACCCTTGGCAACGATACTAAAATGTGAAATTTCATTTAAGACTAATATCCTTTACTAAATAATACAGGCTGATATTCTTCAATTATCTCTTTAACAAATCTTGTTTCAGAAATACAATAAAACATTTTTGATGACAATAACAGTTTGTTTTTTTAATAATGAGAACAATATTTTGTCATTACAATTGCTTTTAATTAGCTTTAATTAGTGAGTCTGTTGAAATTTTGTTTCAGTTTTAAGCCTGCATTTTTAAACTTTATGTAGCAAAATCTAAATATGAAACAGTTATGATATCATGTAATATTTTATTTTACTGCTGCTTTTTATAAACACCAATACAAAATAATACTGTGATTAATTTCCATGCTGAGTAGTGTTTTGAGTCTCACAATTAATGCAAGGATAAAAACGTTAATTTGGTAGAACCTCATTGTCAGACAATTTCAATATAATTTTAGAATTCTTTTAACGAAACGTAGAAATGTTTATTATACATGATTAATTCCCATATTATTATTAGTATAAAATCTCTTCAACTAAGAAGTTACAAGAAAATTTATGTTCTTAAGTTAGAGAATATTAAAAAAGATCATTAAAACTCTCAAGTGTTAAAAAAGCTATGCTTCATACAATGCAAATTAATCAAATTAAACCAAAACAAATTAATAAAAATTCACAAAATCTAACCAAACAGAGCTGAAAATACTTGCCCGTACTCTCTGAAAAGTAAAATATTACAGGTTAAAGATAGATAATAAATGTGATGATGAGTAATTAAGATAAATATCAACATAAAACTCGATTTTCATTTCTTTTAATAGTTAGATATAGAAGTTAAAATAATAATCTGCTTATATAAAAGAGAGAAGATAAGGAAGATCTGCGTAAAGCTCCTCATACTGAAAACACTAGATTTGTACAGTTACTATCCAATCTTTCTTTATAAATTTACATGTGTAGCTTTAGAGAAATTTACAACTAGAAGTCACAGTGTTATCATTTGTTACTAGTAAATATAACCAAGAGTTCTATGCTATCAAAGAAAAAATAAAAACAACTAACAGTGTAATTTCATGCAAGCTACATATAAGCCAATTTGTGTTGTGTGTTATGTCTGTCATTAATTTCATATATTATACAATCATGCCGTATGATACAGGATATTAACATGCTAAATGATAAATAAAACAAAACTTACTTCATCACCATTTACTTGCTCCGTCTGTTTTTCAGGGTAGACACCTGCTCGCAAGAATGACGCTTTCCACGAATCCACTTCATCTAAAGTTTCACAGCTCAACTCTAATTGTTTATAATCCTGTATATAGAAATATTACAATCAACACTTTAATTCACTACAGCAAAGTACTGAAGATTCATTATACCAATCAATCAATCAATCATGTGCACAGCTAACCAAGATCTTAGAGCTGTTTGACACTATGCTAAATTTTCTATAAACCTTTGTACAGATTAATTTCTTAAAAATTTTTGGTCTTTGCAAATGGAGTTTACGTAGATTTTTGTAGAAATTTTTGGCAACAAATTTTATAAAATTGGAAAATTTCTTGCATAAAATGTGCAGTAAAAGTGAATGCGTTATTGCACAAACCGACATCAGCTGATTATTTGAGGTTATGTTTACGAGTTGCATTAAAGGTCACTGCAAACAGCTGTAAATAGATTGATACTGCACACACACTCACATCAAAAATTTTGTAAAAAATTATGCATAGTTGCATACAACTCGCTACAACAACGTACCAAAAATTTCCAAAGAAATTTTTGTAAAAATTCTTTTATAAAATTTAGCAGTGTCAAACAGCTCTTAATCAGTAACAGTTTTAAAAATTCTTGAATATAATAAAATTACCTTATAAACATTTCTACCATCAGGATTAAATAGTGCAAACATATGCCTTCTCGACATAAATCCCTGTTCGATATCTCTTAATTTAAGTCCATCTAAAGGCAGCATATATTTCTTATCTCTTTCTTCTTCATCTTTAAACCAGGAGATGCTTTCAGAAGTAAGAACAAACCAATAATCTCGAGAACCTCCTTTCATTATACCAAGATTATGTATACACATATAACCTTTGCGAATAACTTGATTGCCAAGACCTCGAGCTGATCCCGTTTTATTTGCATTTTCTGACTGATTTTGAGCACTAAAAATGATAATATTAAACAAGTACTATTAATACTACTTACTGATCTACAAACTTCGCAAATCCAATAAAGTCTTCATGGTTAGTATTCATATAAGCTAATTCACAATCAACAAGAAGTATAAGTTGTTCTTTGCATAATTGTTCTCGTTGTCGGATGTGTGTTCCAATAATACGTTCTGTTTCTTCTCGTAAGCGTGGATAACGAGCCATCTAAAATTAAAAACTTATCAAAATATTCTTTAAGAAGCTAATTAAATCTTATTCAATGAGTCTAATGTAGTAAAGGTGCAAGTACTATAGAGAGTGTGGTAACTAGCTTTTTGTAGTGAAGACCTCATAATCCAGTAAAATAAGGATTAAACCTCGGAATGAAAGATACAAAGCTGAAAATTTGCATAGACCTTTGTCTCGACGTTATAAAGCCGGGATGAAAACTCTCATAAGATATCGTGTCCGCTGGTCGAGATATCAAAGGTCAAAGATCACGAAAATCGATCTTATGCAAATATCTCGCTTTCCATGCCCCCCATGTCATTGGAGGTTATTACAAAAGTAGTAGAGCATAAAATTCTCTACAAGTTTAGTTCTATGCATTTTTTTGTATGATTAACCGTTTTCGGGATCATGTGCGGAGAGTAGGAACGTTAACCTATAAATGGATGTGCGCTTCCCACTCTCCGCGCTTTATCTCGAAAATCATGCAGAAAAATACATAGAACCAAACTTATAGAGAACTTTATGCTCTACAAGTTCTGTAAGAGCCTCCAACGATATACAAGCCATAGGAAGCGAGATATTTGTACAAAACCGATTTTCATGACCTTTGATTATCTTGACTAGTGGACACAATTTCTTATAAGACTTTTCCGCCCGTCTTTAGAATGTCGAAACAAAGATCTATGCAAATTTTCAGCTTTGTATCTTTCATTCCGAGGTTTGGCCCTAATTTCGCCTTATTTTACTGGACTATCATAATAAAAAGCTTTTCAAAGATGTATGTACGTATGTAGTTGGTTTTTTTAATTGATTTAACAGATAGTTCATAATATGGCCTTACATCTTTGATCTTTTCGAAAATGCACATTAAGAATAACCAAACAGCATTATATTCTTTTTACAGACAGTTATTATGGAACAGTCTGTATAATTTAACTTGTTATTTAAATCAGGATACCAATTACCCGAATGATATGGGGTCAGTGAGATTTTGGGATTCTCCCCTTATCTTACATTATATTTGCCTAGCGTTTGTGTATTGGCATGAGACCAATGATTTTACTTTCTTAGTTAACCTTTTCAGTGTGCAATCTATCAACATGTTTATAAAGTGCCCATGCACCAGATTTTTTTTAACGACGGGTATCCCTACTCATGTCGTTTGGCGCATAAATTGAAATAGGCGATTTAACCCGACTACAGCACTTTTCTATTTAAAAGGCACATGCGAGTTAACTCATCTTGAGCACAAAAGGAAAAAAATAATTTGATGCAGAGCACCGAAAAGGTTAAAAATGGTACATTCTAGAATTTTTATTCACTGACATGAATTATGAACTGAACCTATGACTTTTAAAGTGTTCAAGAGACAAATATACACACAAACTTTATCACCCAAACTAATAAAATTTGCAAGTTGTAATATGAGTCGATTGCAATACATTCAAGATTTTTTAAGTTTAACCCCTTTTTATAAAAATCTGCACACCATGGTAAGCTTTAATATTATCACATTTTCTCTAATTTCAAATTATTATTACGTTTCATTTTTGATGCTTGTATTACCTTTTCTGTACACATTCGCACTACATTTGATAATTCTGTTACTACTAAATCTACACATTTTAATGAAGGTTCTTTTAGACGAGATATTTGTTTTTTTACAATTGCTTCAAAGGCCATATCAGGAGTGAAAAGACCAACCTGCAACATGAATCAAGTTAATAAGAAATTCATGGAATTAAACAAAATTTCAACTTACTCTAATACCATGAATATTTCGAATAGCAAAAGCAATTTCTCGCCGCAGCTCTTTCTCATCAAATTCCATTTTAACAATTTCAAATGGAAATCGTTCATGAAACAAACGATTTATTTTAGCACCACCTGATAGTTCCATAGTGTTAATTTGTGCAGATCCAGAACCTTCGATTGTTCTTTCAAAATCAGATTGTAACTGCTGAATCATTCTAGCATAAAAGAGAACGATTTACTTTAAATTATTTTAAACGTCATTAATTCAACTTACTGAAGCATAGCTTTTGTTTTGATTGAGGGATCATCTGGACGAAAATGTCTAAACTGATCTACATCTTTCTCTAATGTAAGTAATTGTTTTTGTAGTTTATCTCTCAGACCTGGCAAGGTGTCTCGAATGTGATTGGTGAGTTGTTGGTTAAGAACTCTTTGTAAATATGGTGTACCTAGCCTGTCTGCGATGTGACGATATGATGTATGGCTAAAAAGATTACAATAAGAGTACTAATGCTAAAAATATATAAAGATAATTACCTTATGAAAAATTGTCTTTCTGCAGCCAAAGCTGCCTTAATGTCTTTTCTACCATCAATATCTTTTTGTGAACGATTAACAACACCAATATAACCTCTTCGTAAGGGTAACAATTTATTTTCTAAAATATCTCGAGCATCAGTACCTTCATCCATCAAATCTAATTTTGTAATAACACCAATTGTACGAATCCCTAAATTATAAAATTTTCTTTAATAATAATATAACTGCTGTTTTTAAATCTTATTACCTTGTGGATCTACCTCTTTTGCCATCTTCAGTGCATCAGAATTTGCCAAATCAGTGTTGGCAGGTGTTACGGCAAGTATGAGGCAAGAGTCTCTTTTAATAAACTGCATTATCATTGCTTTAATTTGTTGTTCAATATCTGCTGGCTGATCTCCAATAGGCACTTTCGTTAATCCAGGAAGATCGATAAGTGTCAGATTGAGTACTAAAATATAAATGTTTAGATTTATAGTAATTCAACAAGTTGATTTTAGATTATGGTGCATTACCATTTGGTGAATATACTCGCAAGTTAATGGGAATATTAGAAATGCCTTTGTTGGATCCAGTGACACGGTCCGTTTCCGCTTCGATTTCCCTACGGATCTCATCAAAGTCAACAAATTTCTTTCCTTTAGCATGAAGAAATTCGCCATATTCTGAAAGGAAGAAAATAGTAGTCTAGAATAAATACAATACACTATGTAAAGCTTCTTAAGTTGTATTATTAAACAAAAACGATTTTCTGGGTAACATAAAACAATAAAATCTTTCTATAATCGAATGTGTGTAAAGGTTCTACAGGTTTTGAATTAAAAAAAAAAAATATATATATATTGATAAATGTGGATTATTTCGAATGAATTTATTCTTATCTCTCTGGGAACTGATTGTTGGTTAAATAACACAGCCCAGCCACAGAAACTTGGCATGCTGTCATACAAAAGTTTACTCAGTATCAGAGGCTCCCAATGTGGGATAAAGTACAAGCTATAATAGGTATCGTTTTTTTAAAACTATTTTAAAAAAGTTGAAATTGATCTATTTTCTTGTAATGTAAAACATAACCTCAATTTGCATGCATGTCCACTGTATACAGTGTGTCCACATTTCGATGCTCACTATTGGGATCTTGGAAATTGTAAGAGATACAAAGTCGGTTAAATTAGAAAAGATTTGGCTATTTTGGAGATCAGTTTACCTATGCTTTTGTTTTTTCAAAAAAGTTCACGGTTCACTAGGTATTTACTAAAAACGAAATTATCTTATTTTTTTTTTAAATAAAAAGCATTTCCCACTTAGTGTGCCATGGCTTTAAACATATGAAAATCATTGATTTTTGTCAGATACATTACATTTGTTATGTAACAATTGCTAAAACAAAACAAAAGACGTTTTTAAGATAAGTTACTGAGCATTCACAGATAGCATTAAATAAGCAGCTAAAGCCCCATGAAAGCGTATTTATTTTGTTTTAGCAATTTTTGCATAACAAATGAATTTCTTTGATGAAACTCCACGACTTTGTGTGTTAGATGTCATGGCACACTATGATGAAAAATGATTTTCACTTCGTAACTCGGTAAAACAAAAGAATAGCTATGTCAAACCATGTATCACTGAAAAGCATTTAAGGCGTGCAGTTCAGTAATATGGAAATCAAGTAGGTGTTCCATTAGAAAAAATTTGGATTTACGTTTCACCCCTGAAGTAAAACAAAAGACAATTGCAAAAATAATTCTCTAAAACACCCTCTTTGCTGTTCTTTTCTATCTTTGCTCGTTCCTGAGATATTAAAAAAAATAAGATAATTTCGTTTTTAGCAAATTCTGGTAAGCCGTGAACTTTTTTGAAAAAACAAAAGCATAAGTAAATTGATCTCCAAAATAGCCAAATTTCTTCTAATTTAACCGACTTTGTATCTCTTACAATTTCTAAGATCCCAATAGTGAGCATCGAAATGTGGACACACTGTATACATAAATTGTATGCATTTCATTGGTACAACTCTGTATAAAAATTTAAAGGATAGTCCAACAAACGACTGTCAAATCAGGTTAAGGTTGCAGTGTATCCATGGTGTACTTCATGAATGAAATGCATTTCACATATTCTTGCATTGTATAGTCCATAATTAGCTCCTAGTAGTTATTACAAGAAATAGTGAAACTAAATACAATAATGCTAGCAATTATTCTAAATAGACATTTTTGTTTATAATTCAATAATTATTCAGAATTTGACACGTGACTAAACTGAATGATTAACTATTCTTAGAAGTTCTAATCATATCTTTTGAATTTTATGAATCTTGCTTACGTAAAAACTACTACAGATTAGATCAAAATATTTTTATTTCTATTTTCCTCATAAATGAAAAACCAACAATTAACATTGAGCAGTAAAATGTTATACTAAATAAACTCAGGGAATTTTACTAACAATTATCAAAATAAATGTTAAACCATGATATTTTCTGAAATAACTACTAGTAAAAACTGTACGATTAAAATTTATGTTACACAAATATTATTAACATATTAAAGATTGGCAATTGACAATGCACATTGTAAGTAGAAAAGAGCTAAACAAATTATCTTTAATTATGTTTAACAAACTACAATTTATTACTAATTGTTATTTATGTAATTAAATAACATTGCTCGATAATCACTATTTTACGTCGGCCAAGCAGCAAGGTATAAGTAATTTTGGCAAGTTATAATGTTATCACTTCCAATTTCAATAAGTACAGAAATATATTCAACTACATTTAGACATATAATGAAGAGAAATACATGGGTTACTAAGGTCAATTAATAGTAACGACTTTGAATTAGATAACTCAATGAATGAATTAGAAAACTGCGATGAATGAAATTCAAATATGATTTTCACATTGAAAGCTGTAAAACAACATTATTCACAAAATAAGACAATTTTGTTAAGCTAGTCAGAAAAAACGGACAGAAACATTCCCAAAATGAAACAACACATAATTTGCATTTCTATTTATTTGTATACCTAACAGCAATGGAATGTGTTTGCTTAAAATAATACAACTACGTTTACATAATATACATTTTTCAACTAAAACTATAATTGTCCTTCAGTTAAATAAATTTTATCATTAATGTTTATTACATTATGCAATAATGTAATTACTGTAATAAACATTATTAAAACAATAAAACTTTTATTCTAGTGAAATTATTAAAGAATATTAACAGGTTTGAAAAAGCACATTTACTATTGTTTTTATAGCTATAAACGTACCTAAATACTAGGCTTTATTCTATAAGTAGTAACACTTTTATAAAAATTACGATAGAGGTTATGTTTATTAGGCTGAATAGCAAATATTTCTCAACATTAGTAAATGTTTGGAAGATTGTAATCTTATCATGATAACATCATAGGTACAATAAAGCTCTACACAACTAAACAAAGCTATCATTTTCAACAGCTCATTATTTTATTTATCAGTTTTTAGCTACTATTACTCATTCATTCAAGGATGACAGCAGAATTAAAAAACATAGTTGCTTGATGAGCATGTGATTGCCACCCTATTTGTTTGAATTGCATGCTTGTTTTTACAATGCTGGTTTGTCTACAGTGAAAAAGGCCTGCATCACCCTTGCACAATAATGTTTTTAAATGTAATACACACTTTTCACATATTTTTCTTAATTACCTTTAATTATCTCGTAGTTATTTTACATCAGCAACGTCTCTATTCATTATTTTCTTAAAATTTCATAAAAAATGCCTGACATAGGGACATAATGGATTATCTATTGATTAAGCAATAAAAAAGTAGAGATGTCATTAAGGTCTATTTAGAATTCATTACTATCACAAATTCCAATGATGTAAGTATGATAAGCCCTGCAATGACTTTTAAAATTCATTACTTATTAATTTTGTAAAAAGTTGCAAAATGATGTCCCAGAAGAAGAAACAAACAAAATTATGAGATCAAAAACAATAGAAAATTATTTTTCATCATAAAGAAGGTGTTTCTAGTTGTGAAATAGTCACCAAAATTAAATGTAATCAGTCTTTAGTTATTATGGGAAAGATTGATGACAAACCACACAGTGGGCAATTAAGGAAAACCTCACTTCAAGAGGATGCTGTTCTAAAAACAAGCCTGGCCAATAGAAGTCTTAATTCCACTGACTTTTTGTATGAGCTATGAGAATGCAGACCATTGTTTCCAAGAAGCAAAAACGCCTTCATATAAAGTTGACTAAAAATAGGCCACAGAGCAGTGACAGAAGATGCTATTCAGTGACAAATCAACTCTTGTTATAATATGATATAAGATTTCCTTTTTCTGAAGAAGGATATTCACCAAAATGTGTACTCCTTACAACTTAAGCATCCAACTGCTGTTGTGGTATGGGGTTGCAAGGCGTTGGTCAACTAGATGTCATATCTGAGATGATAAATGTCACCAAATATCTTAAAATACTGCAGAATAAGACACTGCTTAGTGGAAAAGACTGAAAAGATTTTATTTTTCAAGACAATAATATATCTTGCCATAGGGCAAATCAGCCAAAGCAATTCCCTGATCTCAGTTTCACAGAAAACTTATGGTAAAAGACAGCAAGAATCATATCTAAAAAGAAACCCAGAACAAAAACAAAATTAATTGAACTTCAAGCTGTATTTCAAGAGGAGTGAATTCCATACCAAAAACATGCAAACTGTTTATCAAGAACATGGGATAATGGTTTAGATTTAATCAATATATTGTGTAATTTCAAAGTTTCATTCTTTTTTACATTGTCTGTATAATATCATTAATTAGAAGTAAATTTTTTTTATTTCCATTTTAATCGAAACTTGTTTTTTTATAAAATTATTGTGACTAACTATAATAATGGTCACAAAATTTGCAGATAAAATATTAAGAGTTCTAACATAATTTTACTATACAGTGTGTCCAAGATAAGGATGCCCAGCATGGGGATCTTGGAAATGGTAAGAGATACAGCATCGATTAAATGGGATGAAAGTTGGCTATTTATAGGATCATTTTGTTGGCGTTTGCAAAATTTAGACATTTTGGATAGTTTCAGAGATATTTTAAAAAAAGTAGATTTCTCGATTTTCGTTATTATTTTTTCTTTTATTTATTTGAAGAGATATCGGAAAACTAAAACCACTTTTCCATTGCCACTTTTTGTTCTCTATTAAAATACGCTAACAAAATTCCTGTACAACGTTGCGGTTTTGAGTAACCATCATCAACCTCATTTTTTAAATAGGCGGAAAAACAATTGAAAATTGTTTTGGACAGCTCTTGTTGTCACGATTCTAATAATGTAAATATGATAGGGTTATTTTGGTTCCTTGTGCTATAAATGAATGCATTCTGAAGTACCCTGGCCTGCACGATCACCTGATCTGACACAGTTAGATTTCTTTTCTCTGGGGTTATGTCAAGAATCATGTGCTCAACCAAAATTTTGAAGATGAACAGCAATTATTACAGTTGGTCACAGCAGCGTTCAACACAAAAAAATTAAAACCAAAATAACACTACCATGTTTACATCAATAGAATCGTGACAAAAAAAGCTATTCAAAACAATTTTCAATTGTTTTTCACCCTATTTAAAAAAATGAGATAGCGTGTTTTAATAGAGAACAAAAAGTGGCAATGGAAAAGTGGTTTTAGTTTTCCGATATTTCTTCAAATAAAGGAAAGAAAACATAACGAAAATTAAGAAATTTACTTTTTTTTAAATATCTCTGAAACTATCCAAGATATCTAGATTTTGCAAATGCCAACAAAAAGGTCCTATAAATAGCCAACTTCCATCCCATTTAACGGATGCTGTATCTCTTACCGTTTCCAAGATCCCCATGCTGTGCATCCTTATCTTGGACACACTGTATAAGGATAGTAAAAAAAAAAGCCATCACAGCAGTGCTAATTTTGATTCACCTCCATGCCAAAGTTATCATTACTCTTGATTTTTACATAAGATTTTTGTAAATTTATTCTTTAAAATATTAATTCATTATATTTCCTCATTGAATACAACTTGTGCTTCAATTATCATTGAAGATACCACCTTGGAACCGGTTAGAACCTTTGAAGATAATCAAAACATTAAGGATAACTTGTTATATTATTACTGATAATGTAATCTGTTCCTACTTTGTTAATTTTTAAATAATATTTTTGCAAATAGCAGTGTTGCCACATTCATCGATCTTCTAATTTTCAAGGTCAATAACTCCATAACAAAGAGGAATTTGTTAAGTTCCATTTGAAAAATACTTAAGTCACCATCATTCCACCCTAACAATTTGTCAGTGTTATCTATTTAAATCCTGTATTTATGCTAGAAGATAATTAATTATTCATAAATAGTATTTATTTAAGTATGTGATTTTAAAAAAGAACAAAGTCAGCTTAGACACTTACATGCAGAAAAAATTAAAGTTGTGTTAATTATGAAAAAATGATTATCCATACCTATTGTTTATAATCACAAATTTCTAGTTATAAACCATAAAAGTAACATTGTAATTAACTGACCTACTAATGAATGAGATTTTACCAATCCTATGAAAATTTGTTGTTGTCTTAATTCTTAAGTGACTGAATAACATAATAGAATTTTCATCTAACTGCTAATTATATCAATTGCTATAATAAGCATCCATTTTTTTAATTCTGATTGAATATTACTTATATCAAATAAGTTCAATATTATACCAAATAAATGATTGACAAAAAACAATTTAGAATTTATTCATTCTTCCAATAGATTTTAAATATTTAGTCAAATTAGTTTAATCTATCATTCCACATCTATAATATTTGTTTTAGATAAAACAAAAGATAGTATTACAAGTAAAAGAAGGCAGACTAGCTAAAATAAATTTGGTTGTCTTTTGAACAACCCTGAAGATCTACTCTAGATGAATGTCACACGAGATATTTATATTGTTAGCCTTGTTCCATTTACTGAATCCATAATAGATATCAAGATAAATATAGTATGAAGATAATGTGTTATTTTATTTAGTGAAGCACCAAATTTCAATTTTTAGATGGTTGTAAGAATAGATTATTTATCAATTTGTAGTACTTCAGCAGCATCATTATCATTCATTAATTAGCAAAATAAAATCCAATACCCAACAAAATCTCTAATTAAAAAAAGTAATAACAATAAGTAAATCAACAAGACATTATAAAAAATATTATTGTTCAGATAAAATCAATTAATATTTATCAATGTACATATTCGTTTGATTTCAAGATTAATGATTCACCTTACTATTTGTGCCAAAAATGCAGTCAATACCCTCATACAAAAATAATTTTATTAATAAAAATAACAAAGAAGTAAATTTGTACATATTCTTTGAAGTTACATTTCCGAGCATAAAAACTTTCACAATGAGTAAGTTACTGTAATATCTATGTTAATCAATTACATCCATCTAATCATTTCTAAATTCAACTTGATTGATTAGCCTAATCACTCGACTGAATTAACTCATAGTGAATGAAAAGTAAAGATCAAGTTCATTATGAAACTAAATCTAAAATGAAAACATGCAATAGTATATTACCTACTAAGCATTTGTCAAATATCTAACGAACTAACAGAAATTCTTACCAGTAAGAGAATGTATCAGTTGCAAGATAAGAGGTCTGCGAGTAACGATGCCTGAACCCCGAGGAAGGAAGTCTCTGCAAGAAGAGTAGATGTCAGTAACCTTTTATCAAACAATTTGAAAATCAATAATCATCCCACACATTCCAACTTGACATTACTAAAAAAAAATTAATTGCAAATATGAAAACAGCGGGAGGTCAAAACAATTAACCCTTCTTAATTTTATGAATCATACAATTTACACGGTTCTCAGAAACTGACGTTTAGGGGGAAGTTGTCAAAATTACACGTCCGTCAATTACCACCTGACATACAAAATCAAAATCAATAAATACAAAATTTATAACTTGTAGCTTGACACAATGGTTATATTTTTATTTTACATATTGAACGAAAATAATGTCTTGATTACCTCCCTACAAAGTTTTCCAAGACGGAACTCTTCCCTGCTGATTGTCCGCCCACCACAGCTATTTGTGGCAAATCTAATGTCATATGCACCCCAAGCTGAGTAAATGCATCTTGCAGCTTATTCACGATTGGAATAAGCTGCTCCATTCCCGTGTTCCCCGCCATTTTAGGCCGGATTTATTAAATTTTCACCCGAAAACCCCAATATTACTCTAACACTAACACCACTTCACGAATGTAAACCGATGAACATGGCCGAACAATAGTTGTCAAATGCGCATGAGTCACCTAAATCTATAGCCTTTTCTTTATCTTATTTTACAGTTACTTTATGATAAGATATTTATTATACAACAATAAACGTTTTTACTGTCAAAACACCACACAACTAAGAATTCGTTTATACAATTATCACGACTATCACGCACGCATTTACGAATCCAATTCTAGAAATTTAAATTGTCAACATCAATATACTGCCGCATGCGCACGATGACAATGCGTATATTGGGTTGCATAATGCTTCGATTAATGAAAAAAGTAGGCTATACGAAAAGTAGTGTAAAGGCCTGTGCATATTTGTTTGAACTAAAGGTCGGTTTCCACATAAGACGAAAAATATAGTCTGTTTCATTTATATTGGGTATTGAATTCCCAACAGTTTTTTCTTCTTTTTGAAAAAATTAAATTGCGCATTTTTCATTACTATTAAGAAAGTGAAATAATAGCTGATAATTCAATTCTTTATCATCTTACCTACGTTATTCTTTCATACTTGAGCATTTTTAATAAGTGTGCTTCATTTGATTTATTTTACAAGTTGGGAACTGTAAGATAAATGAAACACTGGATTGCAATTGATAAGTTTATTGAAATATAAATTAAATTAAATATAAATTGGAAAATTGGGTTGTTGCCTGATTGAGGATAAATTATTATTTTTGAATATTTACAAATGTTGTCAACGAAACTAGAAGACTTATTACTAGATTCTTAAATCTTAAAACATAAAATACATGAATATTACACTACTTTGATTATTCTATTAAAACAGTTTTGGTTCAAACTGTTGATCTTTATCTTTTCCTCTTTTTTTTTGCAATGCCCCTGGGACAACTGTTTATGTTAAGTATTAAAATGCTATTATTGTTACAAATCTTAAAAATAAGTTTTTGTCTTTTATAATAATTCAATAATATTAATTTATTTTCTTTTGGTAGGATTCACAGACTTTTGATTGACTTCACTAATTAACTATGTTGACCAAAATCACGGTTCTTAGACTTAGATCCGGTTGCTTTATGCCGGGTATACTGCTGCCAATTAATAAATACAATTATGTGTTCAACGAAGACAACAGTACCTAAGTGATGTTCTGTAATTTGGCAACAGCGATTTGTATATTTTGTACGTCACGGGTATCAAATTACAACTTGATTACAACTTATGAGACAACTGTGATAGTCCATAAAAATCGTAGACCAAAACTATATAAAAAAGAGCCAAATTCCAAACATATTAACATTTATGGACTGACTAAGTGAATCTAAAACAATCAATTATGACCTACCAATGTAGCAAAAAGCAACTGAAAGACGAGCTTGTTTGAAATTTTGATCTATCACGACCTATCAAAAACAACCCAAGAAATAATTTTGTGAGAATTCTGCCTAATTGTAATTAAATTTTTATTATGGTATATTGTAAACTGTTTATTTATTCCTTCTGAAAAAAAGACAAAATTAATTGCCAGGGTAGTTAGAAAATATTTAATTTAATCATTCTTTTCTTAATTATTCTTCTAATCAAGTAATATATAACGTGGATCTCTCAGAAGTGTTTTTGCCCTATCCTACAATTCTACAAATATGGTAGAACATTAGAGATGGCTATATGACTTGTGTGGATACAGCAAGTTTTAACTAAATATTTGTTTTCTGTGTGCACTTCGTAATACATATCATTTTTTAAAGATGTTTAGTTTTGTCAACTACCAAAATTTTCATACTATACAGAGATAATTATATCAAGTTATTAATATCTACTTAGAAATTGAAAAGGTTCGAGATTTCTTGATTTAACTTCAAGTATTTTTATAACAACCAATATTTATTTAAATGTAAAAACAAACACCTAACTAATTGTATAAAACAGAATATACTAATCTTAATAAATAAGTATATTATGTTACTGATGCAAAGCTGACTAGTTAGAAAATGACTCATTAAATAAATTAACTTCTTCGGAACTTGGTTTAATAAGTATTTAATTAAAATTAAATTAATAATTAAATAATCAAGACTAACTTGTTTGTGCTATAAGAAAAACAGCTTCACTAGCTGTTTGAAGTAGGTAATTAACTAGGTAGGTATAAGCTAATTACATAATAGTAAAAATAAAGCATTAACAATAAAACATAAATGCAGGTATAAAAATAGTCATTTGGATTAAATAAACATATTATTGTGTTTACTCACCTCATAACGTCAATACTTCAAACTTGCAATTATTAATTACATTTCATTGTTGTGTAATTAACAAAGGATATGTATTAATTTCTCAATCATAATTCTGATAAATTAGGTGCAAGAGCAATACAAGCACTGTTAATTAATATATCCGTTACACTCAATATAAATTGTCCATTTTATGAACTAATCTATTAAGGAAATTGGGTAAATTGTGTTAATTCTTAAAAGTCTCTTATGCAGAAAAATGCATTTTACAGTATTTAAAGAAAAATTATCAAAAAATTAGCTAATACAATAGTTACTTACAATTAGAATAAAAGTTATAAAACAATGATAACAATTAATATAAGTATAATTAACAATGTACAAATATTTACACTGAAACTAACTTGAGAACTTGTATATGTAACAAAAACTTCCCAACACAAAAAGATTTATTCAACTCTCTGATAAATCTTTATGATTGTCGCAGGTATTAATTCTCACAATACAAATGAAGTACAGTGAAACCTCTTTATAATGTACAGCATCTTTTCCAGAAAATGTCTATAATACAGAGGTGTTTGCTATGAAAAGGTAAAAACTTATGTATTATAACATTTTGGAACTTAAAAATAAATTGTCCTTAATACGGAGGTGTCTGCTATGCAGAGGTGTCCTTTGAGAAAGAGGTTTCATTGTACAATATTTCAAATGTTATAATACCACAAAATCGTTTTAACATGAACCGAAATATAATTGCAAAGAATACAATGTATAGAGGTTAAGTACCTTTGTATTATTTCATTTTATGTACCGAAGTTTATTTTTAAAACGTGAGTTAAATATGATAACTTCAATCACATGACATAAATGTAAATCTATATCACAGTAGGTTTTATTCTGTGTTTATATGTAGTGGATTTCAAATGAATTTGGGACACCTCTTGAGAGAGATTTTTGCATTTTTGTAACAATATGTGCAAAACAAGCTTTATATTTTGTTCAAAGTTAAAATGTTACAAGTATAATTAGTCTTTTGAAACCACATTTACATATTATAAAATACTGGTTATATTGAGTTTATTTAAAATTCACATATATTTTGAATACTTTTAATGGTATTACCCATTGCGTAAACTCACATGACATTAATATAAGAATGTGTTTGAACCTTTTACCTTTGCAAACTTTATTTATTAGTTTTACAACCTTGTTATTTTAATTTAAACAAAAATATTTAACCTTGAACTCACAATTATAAAATTACCATAAACAATAATGCAGATGATATCATCTCTGTGCTTACTGCATCCGTACATACAGTGAATGCACAAATGTATACAAACATATTTGTTGATTTAAATTAAACAACAGAAAATGTATTTCATTAGAACATTATATTTTGCTAACAAGAAATTTATGATGGATGTTTCAAAAATCCCAAAATCAAGCACAGCTATGAACTACAAAACATATTTTGATTCCCTTATGAAATCATTGTCATTCTGAAAACGCAATTTAAGATTCATTACTCAACAAGCGTTTAATAGACCATCATGAGTTACTTTGATTTCAAGACTTTTAAAACACCCATTATAAAAATTAACAAGAAAGATTAACTTGCAATCAGCAGCAAATCCAAGATTTAAATCAAGGGGGAGAGCAAGAAATTAAATAGATTTAAAAGTTTTTGTTTGTAATAAGGCACTAGTTAAAGCATCTGGTTTACAGGTTTTACCATTTATTAGTTGTCTGGATTTCAATATAACCATACTAAATTTAAAAAAAGAATTGCCTTATCAAAACCAACCAAATCATTTCTATTCAAAAATGTTGCATAAACTTTCTTAGATAACAGTTTTTCTCTTTACTCACTCACTTTCACCCTTCCTCTTGTGGGTTCGTCCCTGCTCGCAATAATAAATATTACAAATCCATTATATCTAAATAGTAAATAATCAAAACATCTGTAGTACAGAGACTTATTAGAAATATTGTTTAGACCCCTATATTCTTCTTATTTTTCTCAGTAATTCATATAGCATCAATTAGGTAGTTTCATCTTTTCTTTTTTCACTAATTAACATCAATCAGTAAAAGATGCTAGCCAATAGCCAGTGACTGTTCATTAATAAATAATGACCAAACCAAGAACTCTGTTATTCTTGCTGTAATAATACATATACGGGGTGTAAATAAGTAACACTGACAAACCGATAGGGTAAATTCCTGGTAACTAGACAAGTATTTCTTCAAATGGAACCATGGTGGCTTAATCTTAGTTGCGGAGTTATCAGCCTTCAAAGTTGCGTTCTGACTGTATTGTCATTGTTTGTCTAAATATCAAAAACTCTTTTATTAATAAAAGTTGCAGGAAATAGTCTTTAAGGTGTTCTAAACTTACTTCAATTATACAGGGTGCACTGTATACGTAAGGTACATAACATCGGATGAATAAAAAAAAAAGTACTTGCAATGCCGTGCATATCAGCTACAAGGTACACCCTGTATAATCAGAAGTAGTTTTAAAATATGCAGAAGACATTTTTTTATAACATAACTTTTCTCACTAATAATGTTTGATACCTTGACAAATTAATGATGATACAACCAAAAGTTAACATGTCTACACACATGCAACTTTGAAGAAATACTTGTCTAGTCACCAGAAACTTACCCCATCAGTTTGTCAGTGTTATTTATTTACACCATGTATACACTAACTATCACCTATAAAGTTGAAAATAGGACACTAATAAGTAGGATAGAGGATTACAAAACATATATTTGTTTAAAAGATGAACAAACGATAAGTAGAAGAATGTCTTATCACTGTCTACTTTAAAATTAGGCTGTTTAGACTATTTCCACTTACTATTGTCTTATAGGTGAGTTTCTAGTATATACTGATGGTCATTTAATATGTTATATAACAAAATAATTATTTTATTTGCATCACAATAACCAACTGTTTATTTGCTATTTCACTTTCAGAATTTTTTATTTGTTTCATCAGACTACAATAATATACAAGGTGTTACTTAATGTTATGTACTTATTTTAATGGGTGATTCTTGAGCCAATTCTAAGGCGAAAAGTTCGTATAAATGTATGCCCTAAAATGCTTGGTTTTCAATATAAGGGTGTTAAGTTTTTTATCGATTTTTACCAAAAATTTCAAAAACTGTTTGATATTACATTAAATCTCAGTATAGATCTTTATGGTATAAAAACACACTTTTGACCTAAAACAGTTTTTTCTTTATTTAACCAGTGGCGTAGGTATGGCTACGTTCCGATACAATTTTAACAAAAAAATTGTTGCGCCACTGATTTTTTCAAAAGTGTTATTTTATTATTAATTACCATTCAATTATAAACAAAAAAGGCCACTTTCAGTTTTTTGCTATAGCTTACCATTTTAAAGAAAATAATTAAAATATTACTGAGATTAATCATTACATGGATATCTGCAACTTGTTCCTAAGCGAAAACCATTTACATAAAATTAAGTTAGCTTTGTCTGTTGCTAAGGAAACATTTTGATTCTTGTTTTCTTAATGAAAGCTTATTCTTAGCTAGTGTTTTGACAAAAAACTTCAACACCCTATATATTGAAAACCAAGCATTTTAGGACATACATTTATATGAACTTTTCAACTTAGAATTGGCCCAAGAATCACCCATTAAAATAAGTACATAACATTAAGTAATACCCTGTATAATAGTACACAAGTTCCATTAAAGATGTGTCATTATAATAGCAACCAATTTTGCACTAATTGACTAAAGATTTGTAGCAAATACTATTTATTTCAAAGTTTTATGTTTTATCTCTTAAATATGAAGATGAGAAAAAATTTTGCATTTGATATTACTGCAGCAATAGCTTAATCTTCTTCGGTGTTTTGCTATTTTCAAGCCAACAAGCGTTGGAAATGAATAAGATGACCATCTTTCATAGCGCACTATAATTTAAAAATCTTGATAGTACAACACTTGTAAACCATCTAGATGAAAATATTGTATTTTAAATATGTAATTTCATTATACTCTACAGTAAAATGATTTATATTATGAGCTACGCCATACCTGTAATCATATCAGTATCACTCAACATTAATTCATATCAATAATATTTCCTTTGGTCTAAATAAATAAAAAGCATTGATATCCTCTATTGAGTAAATGGTAGAAGGTAAATAATTAAAATAAAAAACGATTAATCATGCAGGAATAAGAACATATAATGTTGCGCAAGCCATGCAGGAACAAGTTTACCTTTAAACAACTCTTTTTAATT